>CM067360.1:21588044-21605544 GCA_034401795.1 Chaetoderma sp. LZ-2023a | reverse complement strand
ATCAATAGCCTCTTCTCCACACTGGGTTTATGGCAAAATAATTACTCCTAAGCTCAAGATAATAAATGCATGGGACTAATATTGTATTAATATTAAAGCGAAATCTGTGGCATTTTGTATTCATGAGACGGGGTTTATTGCGAGAGCACTCAATATGTGTACAATGAATCTATGAGATGTGTCTGTTTTGCATATTGCGTCAAAGCTATATCCTACAGTGCTGGATGCTTCTAGGAATTAGCCAATTTGGGAATAAACATCCAGGCCATCATATATCAGATACATTACCGATAGAGATGGGAAGTTGACAGGATAAGCCTCTGATATTTAAGAATAACCATCCAGGCCATCATATATCAGATACATTACCGATAGAGATGGGAAGTTGACAGGATAAGCCTCTGATATTTAAGAATAAACATCCAGGCCATCATATATCAGATACATTACCGATAGAGATGGGAAGTTGACAGGATAAGCCTCTGATATTTAAGAATAAACATCCAGGGCATCATACATCAGATACATTACCGATAGAGATGGGAAGTTGACAGGATAAGCCTCTGATATTTAAGAATAAACATCCAGGCCATCATATATCAGATACATTAGCGATAGAGATGGGAAGTTGACAGGATAAGCCTCTGATATTTAAGAATAAACATCCAGGCCATCATATATCAGATACATTACCGATAGAGATGGGAAGTTGACAGGATAAGCCTCTGATATTTAAGAATAAACATCCAGGCCATCATACATCAGATACATTAGCGATAGAGATGGGAAGTTGACAGGATAAGCCTCTGATATTTAAGAATAAACATCCAGGCCATCATATATCAGATACATTAGCGATAGAGATGGGAAGTTGACAGGATAAGCCTCTGATATTTAAGAATAAACATCCAGGCCATCATATATCAGATACATTAGCGATAGAGATGGGAAGTTGACAGGATAAGCCTCTGATATTTAAGAATAAACATCTAGGCCATCATATATCAGATACATTAGCGATAGAGATGGGAAGTTGACAGGATAAGCCTTTGATATTTAAGAATAAACATCCAGGGCATCATATATCAGATACATTACCGATAGAGATGGGAAGTTGACAGGATAAGCCTCTGATATTTAAGAATAAACATCCAGGGCATCATACATCAGATACATTACCGATAGAGATGGGAAGTTGACAGGATAAGCCTCTGATATTTAAGAATAAACATCCAGGCCATCATACATCAGATACATTAGCGATAGAGATGGGAAGTTGACAGGATAAGCCTCTGATATTTAAGAATAAACATCCAGGGCATCATACATCAGATACATTACCGATAGAGATGGGAAGTTGACAGGATAAGCCTCTGATATTTAAGAATAAACATCCAGGCCATCATATATCAGATACATTACCGATAGAGATGGGAAGTTGACAGGATAAGCCTCTGATATTTAAGAATAAACATCCAGGCCATCATATATCAGATACATTACCGATAGAGATGGGAAGTTGACAGGATAAGCCTCTGATATTTAAGAATAAACATCCAGGCCATCATACATCAGATACATTACCGATAGAGATGGGAAGTTGACAGGATAAGCCTCTGATATTTAAGAATAAACATCCTGCCATCATATATCAGATACATTAGCGATAGAGATGGGAAGTTGACAGGATAAGCCTCTGATATTTAAGAATAAACATCCAGGCCATCATATATCAGATACATTACCGATAGAGATGGGAAGTTGACAGGATAAGCCTCTGATATTTAAGAATAAACATCCAGGCCATCATATATCAGATACATTACCGATAGAGATGGGAAGTTGACAGGATAAGCCTCTGATATTTAAGAATAAACATCCAGGCCATCATATATCAGATACATTACCGATAGAGATGGGAAGTTGACAGGATAAGCCTCTGATATTTAAGAATAAACATCCAGGGCATCATACATCAGATACATTAGCGATAGAGATGGGAAGTTGACAGGATAAACCTCTGATATTTAAGAATAAACATCCAGGCCATCATATATCAGATACATTACCGATAGAGATGGGAAGTTGACAGAATAAACCTCTGATATTTAAGAATAACCATCCAGGCCATCATATATCAGATACATTACCGATAGAGATGGGAAGTTGACAGGATAAACCTCTGATATTTGAGAATAAACATCCAGGCCATCATACATCAGATACATTACCGATAGAGATGGGAAGTTGACAGAATAAACCTCTGATATTTAAGAATAAACATCCAGGCCATCATATATCAGATACATTACCGATAGAGATGGGAAGTTGACAGGATAAGCCTCTGATATTTAAGAATAACCATCCAGGCCATCATATATCAGATACATTAGCGGTAGAGATGGGAAGTTGACAGGATAAACCTCTGATATTTAAGAATAAACATCCAGGCCATCATATATCAGATACATTACCGATAGAGATGGGAAGTTGACAGGATAAGCCTCTGATATTTAAGAATAACCATCCAGGCCATCATATATCAGATACATTAGCGGTAGAGATGGGAAGTTGACAGGATAAACCTCTGATATTTAAGAATAAACATCCAGGCCATCATACATCAGATACATTACCGATAGAGATGGGAAGTTGACAGGATAAGCCTCTGATATTTAAGAATAACCATCCAGGCCATCATATATCAGATACATTACCGATAGAGATGGGAAGTTGACAGGATAAACCTCTGATATTTAAGAATAAACATCCAGGCCATCATATATCAGATACATTAGCGGTAGAGATGGGAAGTTGACAGAATAAACCTCTGATATTTAAGAATAAACATCCAGGCCATCATACATCAGATACATTACCGATAGAGATGGGAAGTTGACAGGATAAGCCTCTGAAATTTAAGAATAAACATCCAGGCCATCATACATCAGATACATTAGCGGTAGAGATGGGAAGTTGACAGGATAAGCCTCTGATATTTAAGAATAAACATCCAGGCCATCATATATCAGATACATTAGCGGTAGAGATGGGAAGTTGACAGGATAAGCCTCTGATATTTAAGAATAAACATCCAGGCCATCATATATCAGATACATTACCGATAGAGATGGGAAGTTGACAGGATAAGCCTCTGATATTTAAGAATAAACATCCAGGCCATCATACATCAGATACATTAGCGATAGAGATGGGAAGTTGACAGGATAAGCCTCTGATATTTAAGAATAAACATCCAGGCCATCATATATCAGATACATTAGCGATAGAGATGGGAAGTTGACAGGATAAGCCTCTGATATTTAAGAATAAACATCCAGGCCATCATATATCAGATACGTAACCGATAGAGATGTCAAGCTAAATACTGATTGCTTTATTAGAATAAATGAGAGCAAATAATCCCACACGCTTTCACCGTCTGTACCACCCATCACTGCTACGTGGGTGTGGAAAGGGGTGGGGTTAGGCGTGTCTCATACTGCCATTCTCAGACAGAAAGCTTATGCTACTGACACAAATCTATAAGAATCTTATATTATCTCTATGGAGATGAAACGGAAAGCCAAATGGATAAGCCTCTGATATTTAGTGCAAAACCAATAACGTGTTTCAGAAGTAATAGGATAACAGGCATAATCAGGTAGATGGCAACCATAATGATCTGTCAGTAGAGTAGATGGTCATCATATGTCACCCATGTACTTGCAATTGTTAATGATCTGGCTATGAGACAGTAGAGTAGATGGCCGCCATACGTCATCCATGTAGTTGCAATTGTTAATGATCTGCCTAGCAGGCAGTAGATTAGATGGTCCTCGTAAGTAAATCAGGCACTGCAATAGATAATGGATTGATGTCTTTATGTTTTATAGTTGAAGAACTGCATTAAAATGCTCGAGTAGATGATCATCATAAGTCATCCATGTACTGCAATAGCTAATGATCAGACTATGAGGCAGTAGAGTATATGGTCTTCATAAGTAAACATGGTACTTGCAATAGATAATGGATTGATGTTTTTTATTTATTATAGCTTAAGATCTACATTAAAATGCTAGAGTAAAACCTGACAATTGTAAGTATTAGTTTTGCATACGTCTAGTGCCATGACCCAAGAGACAGTACCGGATATACGACATCATGTCACTAGCAACAATGGAACCGTTAGAATGGCAACAGATGTGCGACGTAAGGATGTTACCATAGCAAACTATTGCCCCCACCCCGATCACAGAGTGTGCAAAAGAACAAGTGGCATACACATATAAAATTACATATCACAAATCTCATAACCGTGTGGGAGATTGCCAGCTGGTGAATGGTGAATGTCTCGCCGATTTTTGCAAAATAAGCAGCAAAATACATTGATTTATCGCTGGCATGTGAACCGTGTAACCTTAAAAGCATGTGTGTTACGTGATCATTAGCGGCTCATGCTTCCATTGACAGTGCGACAAATTGAAATTTCTAGGCGCGAATTCCATTAGCAAAGCAGCTGGTTTCTTAATGGCGGTATTAGTGCTTCGGGTTTGTCAGGAATCGCTTTACATGAGATGGTTTCTTAATGGTGATGCTAGTTCTTGGGGTTTGTCAGGAATAGCTTTACATTAGCGTGTAACTAATGTATGTGACTCATGGTGTGACGCATTCCACGATGCCAGTGGGCGTGAAGCAAACACAGTTCCAGTAAACATTTACTTCTAAGATCAATAGAACAATGAAAACATTTTGTGTTGTACACTAATTTTGTGATAATTTTGTAAACATGATTGAATTGATCATTCCCATCCACACACACCAGGATGTCACATTCCCTTAAATGTTTTAGATTGATTTCGATCCAGTTACGTGCTGGGCTTTAAATCAACCAAAATTATCGGGTGGCCATAAAAACGCGCCCAAATTTGACGCACGATTTCTCTTAAAATCCATGTATGTGTGTATGTATGTATTTTTTATTTTATTGACGCACTGGCAACGTGCGGCTTCAATTTCCATGTGCTAACTTAGCCGACAGTCATGCACCCATTAGTTTAATTTGTTGATCACCATCTCCCGGTCGGGGGATCGAACCGCCATTCTGCAACTCCGCATAGCATCAGCAACCAGGCATCTTTCCACTGGACCACCGCACCAAGACTAAAAGTCAAGGATTGGCCGACCAGCTTTCACATGTCTGATATACTGACACACTGACGATTCATATGGGACTATCTGTGGATGCACCTGCCACAATTCAATCCTAGGCTTTTACGCCTATTGTACTCTGACTCCAGCACGGCTCTGGCAGTATATGTATTTTTTATTTTATTGACGCACTGGCAACGTACACCCATTAGTTTAATTTGTTGATCACAATCTCCCGGTCGGGGGATCGAAACCGACATTTCCCAAGCCAATTGCGTGGGCGTGGGGTGGGGTAGGGTGGGGTGGGGCGATGGAGTTGGGGTTGGGGTGGGGGTAGGGTGGAGGCGGTTTTGGCCAACGTCATGCTGAAATAGTTAATGTAACAGAGCGCCTTCAGCTACCGCTGCAACTACAATATACATGCGATTCCAGTCCATCTATATCGTGACAAAAACAAACTTATATATAATTAGATACTATCTATCGTCCGTTTATTGAATGACAGAAACTTAGACAAAGTTAGAATAGATTCATTAGCACATTGTTTATGTTACCCTCAGTTTCTCGGTAGTGACTTTTCTGTTCTCAGCATGCAATGTACAATGGAGGGATCCGACTTGTCTCATAAGTATATGACGTCATAAACAAAGAGGTCACTAGCTCTCTGACGTCACGATCATAAAAACGTGTAAATTCATTATGAAAATCGAAATGCCCATCACTAGTGAACGAATTGTAAATCTTTGATGACGTTGCCATTTAATAAATATTATGCTCATTATTTTGAAAATGATTTGACTGTGAGCCGTTGTTGTCATAGGCAGCAACAGCCCCCGTCGCATTAGTCTTAAAATATTCAACAAGTTACCTGGATAATTCCGGTGGAATTGAAATTCTGGGATTAGGCAGCAACATCCTTATAACTAGTTTCAAAATATTCAATAGGATAGCTGTATGCATATTGAACGTGGGATTCTTGGATTTCACGGTACAAAGTATATACACGCATTCCAACACGTGTGTAACGTGGCGGGAGCTTAACGAGAAAGGGGCGGGGAATAGCTAGCTATATATCTCTCCATTGTCTTCTCTGTTGATCACGGTATGGATGTATTTCCGGCTCCTAATAATATTGCTTTCATGCATACTCCTATGTATTGCTTTCCAAGATATACACGGAGAAGCCTTTTAACGAACATGTGCGTATAGCTTTTGACACGTTAATTAAGAAAAGATACTTTAATAAAAGCGGTGCCATGGCAAATCTGGTGAACGTGATATTAACAGCAGTAACTGTACCCGCGTTCTGACACTACTAGAACTTCCCCAATAAATGATCATCTCATCAAGAGACGCCGTCCTCAGCTAGATCTGGTCAGATTGTGTACTGTTGATGTGAAAAGAAATAAGATCACATTCTCAGATAGGCATGGCAAAAATCGTTATTATCGAAAGTTGTTGTTTTAGTAGCACAGGTTTCAGCATAGATACACCACCCACCCCCACTCGACCCTCAACATGTTCCTATAAATTCCCACTATGTCCGCCGCACGGAAGCGAAGCACACGGCATAGGTATGTTACATTTTTCCATACGACTTAATATTACACTACATTTTATTTATTCCTCTAGCTTGCCTATCCCATGTCCCTCCGTATATCAACTATTCCATCTTCAACATATAAACGCTTACTTTCGATGAATTCAATCTGTCGACCAAGCATATGACATCATAATCAATTACGTCACATAGGCCCTGCGGCTGACGTCAAAATCAAAATGTCCAATGAATGACTACCTAAGTCCCTCATGAACCTTTAGTAGGCTGTCACGTGTATGTCTGTATTATATAACAAAGATACCTTTGAATGTTTTTAAAATATTGACGAGCTGTATTATCAGTTCATTTGTCTAGACACTAATTTGACTAGTTATGAAGCAACAGCGCATATCACATTAGTTTCCAAATATTCAACAGCTTACTTGTCTAGTTACCATGATATTGGGATTCTGGAAATTCAGGGTTTGATCGATCCGTGCACGGACAAAGCGTGGGCGGAATTTAGTTAAAGATGGGCGAGGCAAAGCTAAAAGTGAATTCATCCATTAACCATATCACATTAGTGTGGTACGACAACGAAATGCTTTTCTTGGTTATTGGAACTAGGATGTAATCATATTACCAAGCCAAATAGGGAGATCATATAGAGGTATCTATTTCTAGCTATGCCCCACCCATTTCTTGCTAAGGTCCGCCCCCGCATTGGCCGTGTTGGGATAGATCGAACCCTGAATTCCCAGAATCCCAATATTAATGTAACTAGACAAGTAAGCTGTTGAATATTTTGAAACTAATTTGATAGATGTTGTTGCTGTCCAACAGCTACCAGTCAAATTGATCTCAAAATATTCAACAGAGCGTTTGTTAAACAATAAATACAACAAGGACATAGAATTCGTACAATTGACGGACTATTCCAGTTTTTCATGACAGAGTATTCTGTCAATTATGAGTGGGATGACAGCTTACCTGTGATCTAATTGGTTATGATGTCATATAGTTGAGCGACATATTGGATTAATTCCAGTTATGTCCAGCCCATGTTTACCTAAGCTCCACACACACTATACTCGGATTTAACTAGATATTAACATGATGAACAAAAATTGCACGTATAAGTTCAGAACTTTCTGAAATGTGACCCTATCAAGAACATTATAAAAACTTTTAAGCCCTTCATGGGAGATAACTCTTGACTGATATGGGCGGCCTTTGCCCAACTGAAATAATGACATTTCGTCTATACATAATATATGCAATATGGAAATAAGTTTCAAAACGTTCCAAGATCTAGTGCAGACGAGAATAATTTGACGAATTTTAAATCTGTCAAGGGTCGTAACCCTTGCAAATATAGATAGATTTTGTTGAAAAAGAATCGTCACACCTTACCCATATATAATACATCTGCTTAAAATGTGAATGTCAGTTCAAAACGGGTGGGCTAGCAGGCGGGCTGGGAGACAGACAGGTAGGCAGGCAAACAGTACAGTGAGCACCATCTCATAATATGACTTTTGGATAATGGCTCATATGCCCTTGAGGGGCGTGAGTGTAATGAAGTGTAAAGAAGTGAACTTGAACTTGAACTTGGCTCGCATAAGACTGATAGATGCAGTAGTCAAATTAAATTAACAGTTTTCCTCAGTAATACAAGCAGTGGCCTTGATCCTTCCATAATAAAATCCAGAGTGGGCGATAATCCAACAATTGATAAGAGAGACAATGATATCCGGGAAAGAATAACTACGTTATCATCCCTATCATACTGATAAGGGATATTCACGCTGACACCCAGCTCTATAAAAATCCACACAATGCTAATGGTTTTATCACCAAGCCAGCAGATAATAACTCAGCTACAGTAAGGAAGTCGAAAGCTAATTATAAGGAGGCTCTGGGGCAGCTGAATACGACTATTGACTACAAAATGTTAGATAAACAACATTGTTAGCAAATTATGTCTTCAAGTTAATGAGATATACAAAAAAAATGAAAGTATCACTGATAGATAATTTATATAAATCTCTGCAAAATATAATGAGTTTGTTATTAGTCTAAATCCCTTTCTAGCAGGCATTGTAACTTTCTATTTCCTCATCCTTTCAATGCATACATTGGCATTGAGAATGTTATGAGTTTGATCCACTTGGGCCTTATAAAGTAGCAAAATATTCTGCAAGCTGATAAGGAAGTTGTTGTTTTATTAGGGCTTAGGACAGACGTTCTTCTTCCAATTATTTGTTTAATGAAAATTTCCACTAAAAGCACAAGCTCGGAGAATGGGAACAATGAAAATAATGCACAATTGCAAGTTCAGATCGAATATCTGCGAGCAATCGCAGTATACTTACTTCTTTAATGGTCAAGAAAGTTCAAGTTTTTAATCATTGAATGTATAATTCTAGGCCAATAGAAGACTATTTTCATATATTTTCCATAGCAATGACTGACTTAATTAACAAACCAGCCATTCCAGTAGAAAAATTAAAAGAAATTCCTCTTTTGGCCTGAAACCAGACTTTTCACATGACCATTGTCGTGATCATTTCAGCCATCTTGGCCATAACCAGGTTAACAATGCTACAGAGAATAGAGTTAATGAATAAGAGGAGTTCTGCTTGATATGACTATCAATATTTATAACATGGAAATGATGCTTAAAATGATACCATAAAATTGCAGCAATATTTTTTAATATATTATCCCGAATTAAGTAAAGAAGACGTGAAAATAAAAAACTATTCTGCTGTTCCTGTATGTGAGCTTGGGTGCGCGCGTGTACGCAGGCGGTTTAGCGTGCACACATGTGTTCATGCGTGTGTGTGAACTTGCGCAAGTGCTTTCGTGGATGCGTGCGTGCCTGCGTACGTACGTGCCTGCGTGCGTGCATGCGTGTTATTTATGTTAAATGCAATAACTTAAGTTCTACTGGAGAGATATTCATCAATCTTGTCTGAGGGGTTGCGTGGGGTGGGGTTAGGGGTCTGAAAACGTGTGTTGGGATTAAATGGACAAGGGTCAAAGCCATAATAAGATGACTCCGGCTCTACTGAAAGGATATTGACCACGTGTGAGTGGGATGGCTACCGTTGGGGTCCCAAAGAAATCATTTGACTTGGCCGTCACGAGATGTATGCCCGTGATCATGAGAATTAAAATTCACTGGAATTGCTTTTACTATGTTCTTTAGATTAGATGGCATACAAAAATTTCTTCAATAGTTAACTATGAAGTGGAAACGCGTAGCTGGTGGGAATGTTGAGGTAGATATCTTTCGATTGAAATCCCAAGCATTGCGAGAATCGTTATATATCAGCAGATGGATGTAGGTCCAAAATGACTGATGTTGGCAAATTGAGTTTTAAAATGGCAGATGTTTACAGACTGAAAAATTGAACGGACTACAGATAACTAATCGCAGCGTACTATTTTTCATAGTTATTGTTTCTTAAACGATGAGACAATCTGTCTGTATCCACAACCTGTCGGCATCTGCAATCTGCATATATCTACAATCCGCCCGTATCTACAATCTGTCCATATTTATGTACAAGTTGTACGTATCTACAATCTGTCCATATCTACAATCTGTCTGTCTCTTCAATCTGTCCATATCTACAATATGTCCGTATCTACAATCTGTCTGTCTCTTCAATCTCTCCGTATTTACAGTCTGTCCGTATCTACAATCTGTCTGTATCTACAATCTGTCTGCATCCACAATATGTCCTTATTTACAATCTGTCCATATCTCCAATCTGTCCCTATCTACAATCTGTCCGTATCTACAATCTGTTCGTATCTACAGTCTGTCTGTCTCTTCAATCGGTCCATATCTACAATCTGTCTGTATCTACAATCTGTCTGTCTCTTCAATCTGTCCATATCAACAATCTCTCCGTATCTACAATCTGTATGTATCTACAATCTGTCTGTATCTACAATCTGTCCGTATCTACAATCTGTCTGTATCTACAATCTGCCTGTATCAACAATCTGTCCCTATACACAATCTGTCTATATCAACAATCTGCCCCTGTATACACTCTGTCTGTATCTACAATCTGTCTGTATCCACAATCTGTCCGTATCAACAGTCTGTCCATATCTACCCTCTGTCCATATCAATAATCTGTCCATATCCACAATCTGTCCGTATCAACAATCTGTCCGCATCTACAATCTGCCCCTATCTATAATATGTCCTTATATACCCTCCGTCCATATCAACAACCTGTCCATATCAACAATCTGTCCATATCAACAATCTGTCCTTTCTACAATCTGCTCCTATCTATAATCTGTCCGTATCTACAATCTGTCTGAATTAACAATATTTTATAGCATTTTGATGTAATAGACGGATCCATTTCTAGCCCCGCCCATTTCTATCCAAGATCCGCCAATTAATAGCTGCTATGTAAATGGTTGGAATCATTGCAACTTGAAGTCCATGATTATAAATTTCAACATAGCTATCCAGGTAAGCTGTTGAATATTTTGAAACTATATTGACTGGCTACTGTTGATCCCATTTCACTTAGTTTCAAAATATTTAACGGAATGTTAATTAAACTGTAAATTTATCAAAGACGTGCAATTGCGACACATTTGTGACAGACAGAGTTTGACGTAAGCTAACATGTGACGTATTTGATTATTACGCCAGATACTTAAGTGTTAGATCGGATACGTTTATTGCACTCCAATTTTAATCGCAAAAAATTGTGCAGACTTAAGACGATGAGCCACGGAAGACAAATCAATAGCAGCAAATCTCTAGTTGGCGCGTATGTTTCCCATAATCAACAAGTTCGTTCCAACAAAAAAGATGGCAGGAAAGTCGAATACTGCTCCGCTTTCAACTAAATCGTTCACCACATTTTTTCATCCAACTGGTTGCTAGCAGGTTGTTGGATGAAACAGCAAGTTTCTGGCACGTTCATACATCTAACCTGTTGGTAGCGATTCTTTGTTAGAGAGTTGCTATCCCGCCAAGATAGGTTTAACAGGGCGCGTGAAAATTCCAATTTACTAACTTATTAATTATTTATCTGCCGATATGTGTTCTCTCGTAATTTCCAAAAATAAAGTTAATACATTCTCATTAACCTGTCCAATAATCTAACACCAGTAGACGAAATTACAAATTAACTTCTGATATAGTACACCATAAATAAGCGTGTTATTTCAGTCTGACTAACCAAATGAAGCAATAACTCGTAAACAGCCATCACCCACCACCAGCCAAGGCCACGTGCATATCGTGTACAACATACCACGATCAGGAAAGAAGAACAGGTTGGTGTGATATTACCGTCAGTCTAAGCTAATTTAGGACAGCCATTTTGCCTGAACAAGACGTTAGAATTCTGTGCAATAGAAGTGAGCATTCCCAGTAAATGAGTTCAATTACAGATGAAAAATTAACTGTGCCTGTTTTATTATAGGCTGCTGGCCTTGGACGATGCGATTAACTACTATAAAATACATTTCTGTATCATTGTTTAGGAAAGAAAGCATTCCAATATAAATGGCCACATGCACAAAACGATCAGGCGTCAGAATTCCTGCTCCGTGAATGCGTAAATGGCTCTATTGATTCTGACTCTAAATGACTTCTAGCTTCGCAGGAACACAGGGAAGATGAACTGATGGTGGGATAACGTGTCACACCACACTAAACATCTAATATCGAATTATTCCTAACGAGCTGAACACAGGAAACACCATCATTAATACGTAAATACCAATGGTGGCAATAGACGGATAAATGTATATATATACCCCGCCCATTGCTCCGCGTGTGTTATTCGATTGTTGGACTCGATTTATACACCTTGTATCCTGAATGCACAGAATCCCAATTTCAAGTTAACGTTAGAGCTGAGCTGTTGACTGGATGATATTGCTGGCTAAGAACGGAGCTTATTAGTTGAATTATTAACATAGGAAACTACAGTGTGGCTGATTGGATGGGTGGTGAATTTGTAGCTGCAGAACGGAGAAAACTCATTCATGATTTGAGCCTGGCTATGTGTCATTGGGGTCACAACGACGTGTTTGTTTCGCAACATGCATACATGAACACCTTCTTGAATGATGATGATGGTGGCGGCGGCGACGGTGGCGATGACAACGACGACGACGACGACGACGACTACGATGACAACGACTACGACGACGACTACATGCTGTGCTGTGGAGTTGCAGCAGTTTGAAAACAGCACATAGCTGCAACCCGTCATTCTACTACTTTGGCCGCTGTTTCTTGTCCTCTCTTTCTTAGATTGTTCTCGGTGATCAGTGTACCCTGTCCGGCTTTATTTAGACCAGTACATAGCACCCTTAGCAGTGCCGGCCCTTACGAGATATGTAGATGTTAGCACCGAGTACAACAGAGGTCAAGACCTTCTGCGGAGGGGTGTTTTGTAGCATTCGCGGAACATGACCAAACACAGACCATCTTTGTTGGGCCACATTGACTGAGAGTAGGACTTCATTGCACATACTTAAATTTGAAAATCTGCGATGAGGGTAAAATAGAGGTCTTGTCGCATCGTGCTGTCCCACGTCGTGTCACGTATCTGTGAAGATAAATGAAAGAATTGTGATTTTTCTATAAATTTGTACGTGATATTTTATGTGCTGATTAACGTATGTACGCGAGAGACGTAGCTATATATCAGTGTTGTAGGAAATGGTTAAACTTCACAATGCAAATGATACATAGATGTATAGATGTATCTTATTATTACTTATCAGCCCATTAAATCCTGGATGTCCGAGGCATATGTAGGTCTTTCCAGGTATGCTGGAGAATTCTCTGAAAATTTATTGCACCATATATTTTTAGATTGAAAAAGGTATACCGATTAGGAAATGCTTTTCATCAATATCTGATGGCTCCCATATTTACGTATATTTGTCTGCATTGAATCAGGCTGAAACGTGATGACCACATGCATTAAGACATAGTTAGTATGTCAAGCAGCACCTTATATTTCCAGACTGATCTATTTATCAACATAGTATTATCGGTAGGATAAATCTTGAAAGAAATACAAAATATTTCTAAATAAGTCTACATATGTCACAAAGCAATTGGAGTTAGCTTGATAGAAATGTGAACATGTGAGAAAACCATAAAAGCTTCTAAGCAGTAAATTGTTGAATTACACATTCACATCTCTTATTAAGCAAACCGGATTCTAAATCACCCAATGGATGTGTCCTCATGTGTAGTACCAAGACCCATTTCAGATCGTATGCTTCCATCTTGTATGCGTCCATGTGCGAAACATGTTAGCACCTTACTGTACACATTGAATGTAAGATCTGTGCTTAGATGTCATTCTATGAGACACTAAATTATGTTGACAAATGAGGGCATTATTACACACTTTATTGGGGGAAAATCCTCTGGACAATTATATGTATATTGTATCCAAACATTGCATTGTTGGATGACAAACGGATTGAATGAGGCTAAGGTAAATATCTACGGAATATCTGCCTTCCATAAATTGGTATTTAGTCATCTTTCTACGTCTGCTGCTTATATGCTCGATGCAAATTGGCAGTATAAAGTAAAACAGTGCATTTTATATTCATAGCCCTTCAGTCCGCACATGGGAACAGCTGTACCGGCAGCGAGTGGGGTGGGGTTGGGGGAGGGTGGGTAGGTGGGTGGGAGGGGGGTCTATGGTCAACCAGCCTATACTGGACCTGCAATGAGGGTTCGTGCTCTCATGGGAGGGGTGTGTGTCAGGAGTCCCCCACCCAGGAAAATGTAAAGCATTTGATATTATAAGCCAGCTTCTGTATTCTAAGAGATCCAAGAGCATCTTTACATTGCTTTAAATTGCTAAAGCTATCTTCATTTTGATTCCACTTATTGATACTTTGAAATGTCTATGCGGCCTATTCCTTCCACTCGACCACCACGAGCGATCCGCTCATGTACTCTGATGTCGGCCATAGCCTGTGTAGAAAACACTGGGTATTGAATTAGTGAAATTCTATAGGCTAGACATGATGTACGAATATTGTCTTTAATATTAAAAATAGGATGAACTAGGATTAGACAAAAGAGATAAGAATGGTGGCCCTCACCAGACAACATTCCCAGGGCCAGTGACATACTACCCCCATATATAACTTAGCACATAAAGCAATGTGTAGATACCACATATCTTTAAATGGAAATAATGGGTCACTATACACAGATTTGCTTGCGTACTCAATTTCGCAACCAGAATAATTTTAGGAGAAAGCAGCAATTGCTTATTCCTAAAATAATTTAGAAGCATGCAAATTCACGTTCATTGCGGTTTGGGATAAATGCTAACTTAGTTTCTTAAACAGCACGGTGAAAGTGGTGAAAGTTTCGTCTTATATAAATTATGATTCATTCACTTCATAATTATCTTTCGCAATCTCATGTCTCATGGCGAGGTATGGAAGGGTCGGGGTGGGTGTTGAGGGTGTCTAACACAAAAGGCACTCAGTTGGCTACCCTACTGCGCATAGATCGGTTGGTTTGACACATGAAATAGGCACATAGCTTTTCAAGGGATGAAATAGTCGGGTTGCATTTACCAATTGGAGAATGACAAGAGCAAGTCATATATAGATCTTTATCACCATGCATGTTGTTTATTCATCAAGGAACAGTTCAAACAAAACTTTAAATGTAATAATGTGAACAATAAGAGCATGTTTCATGTAATTACCAAAGTATTGCTGGTCTATAAATAGCAGCCTCACGCCTTCCATAGCTGCATCGTCGACAAACCTTCCTTCAATGGAACTATCACTGGGTCTCAAGGCACAATAAGTAATTCACTTACACTAACAGTCTATTTATTTCTTGAATTATGATTTTATCTACTGTAGCTGTATATGTCTCATTTAATTGTGCATGGCCAATGTAATGTAAATGTTCATGTTTGCTCCAGCAATCCCTGTATAAAATATTACCTACGTAAACGATAATAAGTACTATATGATAAACATACTATCCTGGAATGACATACCATTAACAGTAGACTTCCAATGGTGATCTAGTATGCTATATTATGCTATCTACATTCCAATGGTAATGCTTCAACTAAGAATGAATTGCCTAGAAAATAGGCGTGGGTCGCTTGGACAATAATACTGACCCTATAGAGCAATGAATAAAATGAGGGGACAAGCTCTCAGCATTATACTTAGCTCTGCGGTTTATTGACATCATGCATTAGCAAATTAAGTCATATGTTAGTTTGTAGCAAAATGTCATCAACCTAGCTATCATAGGTTACTTAGTTGAGAAATATATCTCAAGTGCCTGGCTATGGCACAGAGCGATGATATTCAAATAATACAATGCTTAAAGGTCTTGCGAGCTGAACCTTGATACAGCAGCTTACTAAGCCGATACTGGAGCAATAACAGATCAATTCAGTATTGACCCAGTACTGGCCCAGCAACCTGCGTTATGAGGGTTGTTGTTAATATTAACATCACTATTACCATATGGAATTTGCTCACCACTAGCAATTAATAAAATAAGCGCATATGCACATCTAACTGACACCCATAATATACGGCTACAAAAGTATACAATCTGGCAGTAACTGGCTATTAGAATATCTATAGTACTGCTGCGTTCAATAAATTACAACGGACATCATTTGCTCTTTACGCGTGCCTTGTAATTTAGCCAGAAGATTTTGACGCGCAAACATGAGCTCGAAGCATGCAATTGGCTGGTACTAGTAAGTTATTTTCGTCACACTAGCGCTCCTTCCAACATCTGCTTAACACCTCTTGTGTCAACAGTGCCTCAAAGTGTTCAAAATGCTGCTTACATCAATTAAGCAGTTTAATTATCAATATTTAAAAAAGAGAATAGACAGTTATTGCCCAGTGTCGCGAGGTCTCTCAAAATTAGATTTGCGTCCAAATGAAAACATCTTATGACCATTGTAGAGGCAGTCTTGATCATTAACGGTTTAGTTGTTAAAGAATCCAAATATTTGCATAGTCAATTCCATTTACAGGCCAAAAGACAACTATATTTTACACTTACCATTGGAATGACTGGCTCGTTACTTGAGCCAGTCATTCGAGTGGTAAGCTTTCTAAACGAGTCTTCTTTTGACCTGCAAATGGATTTTTCCGAAAGCAGAGGAAGGCTTGGTTGGCATCATCATTAAAGTGGTATGGTGCCATAAAATGGACTAATTAATGAAAAGCCTAAAGCATTGATAACCATTCCTCTCAACATGAAGGGCTAGACACCAGCACAGAACCGACTGAAACGGCAGAGTCAGAACCACGGGGTGAAGCCATACAAGAAGGATAATGTATGTGTTTGTTCAGCCAAATTCAGATCTTGGTGAGATTTTAATGAACCAGGAATGGAGACTATCGTAGAAGCAACATCCGTGCAATCTCTGAAAAAAACAAGAACAGAGTGATGCTGCACCAAGTGGCTCTGTTCCAAAG
This sequence comes from Chaetoderma sp. LZ-2023a, assembly GCA_034401795.1. Classification (NCBI taxonomy): domain Eukaryota; kingdom Metazoa; phylum Mollusca; class Caudofoveata; order Chaetodermatida; family Chaetodermatidae; genus Chaetoderma; species Chaetoderma sp. LZ-2023a. The sequence goes on along the minus strand of CM067360.1, from coordinate 21,588,332 downwards.
TGGAACTGATGACCATCTAAGCAGCAGCTGACAGCCTTAAGTCCACTGAGGATCAACCAGTCAGAAGAGCTCACCCCACTGACTCACTGTCTGCTATGAGAGCACTTACAGTAAGCTGCACTGGAAATGTTGTAAGCAGCCCAAATGTAACTTTGCATGAAGTTCCAAGAAAATCTGCAACAGTGTTTCAGTGGATACGGGTATAGTCTGGTATCTCTAACAATGGGCAGTACAGACTGGGAACAGAGGCGGGAGGACGTACACAGTACATGCCAAGCCTGGTATATA
>CM067360.1:21568321-21587544 GCA_034401795.1 Chaetoderma sp. LZ-2023a | reverse complement strand
TTTGATATTATAAGCCAGCTTCTGTATTCTAAGAGATCCAAGAGCATCTTTACATTGCTTTAAATTGCTAAAGCTTATCTTCATTTTGATTCCACTTATTGATACTTTGAAATGTCTATGCGGCCTATTCCTTCCACTCGACCACCACGAGCGATCCGCTCATGTACTCTGATGTCGGCCATAGCCTGTGTAGAAAACACTGGGTATTGAATTAGTGAAATTCTATAGGCTAGACATGATGTACGAATATTGTCTTTAATATTAAAAATAGGATGAACTAGGATTAGACAAAAGAGATAAGAATGGTGGCCCTCACCAGACAACATTCCCAGGGCCAGTGACATACTACCCCCATATATAACTTAGCACATAAAGCAATGTGTAGATACCACATATCTTTAAATGGAAATAATGGGTCACTATACACAGATTTGCTTGCGTACTCAATTTCGCAACCAGAATAATTTTAGGAGAAAGCAGCAATTGCTTATTCCTAAAATAATTTAGAAGCATGCAAATTCACGTTCATTGCGGTTTGGGATAAATGCTAACTTAGTTTCTTAAACAGCACGGTGAAAGTGGTGAAAGTTTCGTCTTATATAAATTATGATTCATTCACTTCATAATTATCTTTCGCAATCTCATGTCTCATGGCGAGGTATGGAAGGGTCGGGGTGGGTGTTGAGGGTGTCTAACACAAAAGGCACTCAGTTGGCTACCCTACTGCGCATAGATCGGTTGGTTTGACACATGAAATAGGCACATAGCTTTTCAAGGGATGAAATAGTCGGGTTGCATTTACCAATTGGAGAATGACAAGAGCAAGTCATATATAGATCTTTATCACCATGCATGTTGTTTATTCATCAAGGAACAGTTCAAACAAAACTTTAAATGTAATAATGTGAACAATAAGAGCATGTTTCATGTAATTACCAAAGTATTGCTGGTCTATAAATAGCAGCCTCACGCCTTCCATAGCTGCATCGTCGACAAACCTTCCTTCAATGGAACTATCACTGGGTCTCAAGGCACAATAAGTAATTCACTTACACTAACAGTCTATTTATTTCTTGAATTATGATTTTATCTACTGTAGCTGTATATGTCTCATTTAATTGTGCATGGCCAATGTAATGTAAATGTTCATGTTTGCTCCAGCAATCCCTGTATAAAATATTACCTACGTAAACGATAATAAGTACTATATGATAAACATACTATCCTGGAATGACATACCATTAACAGTAGACTTCCAATGGTGATCTAGTATGCTATATTATGCTATCTACATTCCAATGGTAATGCTTCAACTAAGAATGAATTGCCTAGAAAATAGGCGTGGGTCGCTTGGACAATAATACTGACCCTATAGAGCAATGAATAAAATGAGGGGACAAGCTCTCAGCATTATACTTAGCTCTGCGGTTTATTGACATCATGCATTAGCAAATTAAGTCATATGTTAGTTTGTAGCAAAATGTCATCAACCTAGCTATCATAGGTTACTTAGTTGAGAAATATATCTCAAGTGCCTGGCTATGGCACAGAGCGATGATATTCAAATAATACAATGCTTAAAGGTCTTGCGAGCTGAACCTTGATACAGCAGCTTACTAAGCCGATACTGGAGCAATAACAGATCAATTCAGTATTGACCCAGTACTGGCCCAGCAACCTGCGTTATGAGGGTTGTTGTTAATATTAACATCACTATTACCATATGGAATTTGCTCACCACTAGCAATTAATAAAATAAGCGCATATGCACATCTAACTGACACCCATAATATACGGCTACAAAAGTATACAATCTGGCAGTAACTGGCTATTAGAATATCTATAGTACTGCTGCGTTCAATAAATTACAACGGACATCATTTGCTCTTTACGCGTGCCTTGTAATTTAGCCAGAAGATTTTGACGCGCAAACATGAGCTCGAAGCATGCAATTGGCTGGTACTAGTAAGTTATTTTCGTCACACTAGCGCTCCTTCCAACATCTGCTTAACACCTCTTGTGTCAACAGTGCCTCAAAGTGTTCAAAATGCTGCTTACATCAATTAGCAGTTTAATTATCAATATTTAAAAAAGAGAATAGACAGTTATTGCCCAGTGTCGCGAGGTCTCTCAAAATTAGATTTGCGTCCAAATGAAAACATCTTATGACCATTGTAGAGGCAGTCTTGATCATTAACGGTTTAGTTGTTAAAGAATCCAAATATTTGCATAGTCAATTCCATTTACAGGCCAAAAGACAACTATATTTTACACTTACCATTGGAATGACTGGCTCGTTACTTGAGCCAGTCATTCGAGTGGTAAGCTTTCTAAACGAGTCTTCTTTTGACCTGCAAATGGATTTTTCCGAAAGCAGAGGAAGGCTTGGTTGGCATCATCATTAAAGTGGTATGGTGCCATAAAATGGACTAATTAATGAAAAGCCTAAAGCATTGATAACCATTCCTCTCAACATGAAGGGCTAGACACCAGCACAGAACCGACTGAAACGGCAGAGTCAGAACCACGGGGTGAAGCCATACAAGAAGGATAATGTATGTGTTTGTTCAGCCAAATTCAGATCTTGGTGAGATTTTAATGAACCAGGAATGGAGACTATCGTAGAAGCAACATCCGTGCAATCTCTGAAAAAAACAAGAACAGAGTGATGCTGCACCAAGTGGCTCTGTTCCAAAGTGGAACTGATGACCATCTAAGCAGCAGCTGACAGCCTTAAGTCCACTGAGGATCAACCAGTCAGAAGAGCTCACCCCACTGACTCACTGTCTGCTATGAGAGCACTTACAGTAAGCTGCACTGGAAATGTTGTAAGCAGCCCAAATGTAACTTTGCATGAAGTTCCAAGAAAATCTGCAACAGTGTTTCAGTGGATACGGGTATAGTCTGGTATCTCTAACAATGGGCAGTACAGACTGGGAACAGAGGCGGGAGGACGTACACAGTACATGCCAAGCCTGGTATATAGAGAGATGGAAATCATCATACAAAGGTGCTGGACATTATACTTCAAGGAAAATGCTGACACCAATCAGTTCGCCCAAGAGCCCCTGCACCAGCTCAGCCGTGCACAGCAGACAACCATTTTCAGTATCCATATTGTGCACTATGGTATGAAGGCGCACCTCAAACCGATTGCTACCGTGACACAAGCTCTGTGTTACTGTAGCGAGGTAGACAAGATTCCCCAGCACATGATTACGGTGTGGCCTCTCCTCAGCTTCGTGGACAGATATGGCCAAGGGCACTTTCCTGCAGCAAATGATGTGATGTACTATACAGGACCTGCACCGAATGTTCCAGTTTACAACAGCGGTGTTATCAGACCATGACACAACCGTCGAATGAAGAAGAAGAAGGCGCATGAGGAGGAGGAGGATAGGAGGAGGTGGAGGGGGAGGAGGGGGAGGAGGAGAATAAGAAGAAGAAGAAGAAGAAGAAGACTTTTCATGTACTTTATTTTGGATTCATAAAAAACGCTTTAATTTAATACATCAGTCATAAATTATTTTTAAAAACACGTCATAGACAATATAAATATATTCCTGAATCAGTCTGAGTATCATATAAATAAACATTGTATTTATGAGGAATAACAAATATGTCAATATATCACAGATCTACGTCAATTTTGTAAAAAAAACAACCCAATCCAATCCGTATAAAAAAATCAATGGGAATCAGTCATCAAAATCATCAGTCATCAGTCATTAAAATGTAAAATGATGAAAGTGGACAAAATAATACTGAAAGGTATAACTAAATACCATCAAATGTTAAAATACCGTCTTCAGTACTACAAACGAAGTGGTCAATTGCCCAAAAATTTGTAAAGTTTTCTAGTGACCCATTTTGCTGGTGGTATTTAAATTCAATAGTCACACGAGCTCGCATTCGAGAAATACATTCTCGAAGGGCGTCCGTCTGACCATTGCCATCCATTAGACGCTGCCGCGTTACATAGGTAGCCATTTTAGCGTTTGCCATGATCCAATTGCATATACGATGTTTAATTTTACGTGCAGATTTAGACGAGCAATGGGGGCATGGAAAGCATTTGACATAATTCTCAGGCTTAAATTCATCAGCCAGTGTTAAAAATAGAACTGCTCGTCTAACAACACACAAAAGTGGTTGGAGACGTGAACATGTTATAAAAAGATGTGCTAAATCTTCACGATCGCCACAGTAAACACATTTATCATTAATACAATATCCGGCCTTATATAGAAAAACACCAGTGTTGAGTGTCCCATGGAAAACCTTCCATGACAAATCTCCTTCGTAGTATGTACACGGATATTCATAAAAACAGAGACAATTATCTGTAAAATCAATATTTAGAGAAAGTAGATCTCTCCATATGTTACTTTTGGTATTATGTGAAATCATTGAGTAACATTTTAATAAAGATATCTTGTACAGTTCCGTCTTGCAAAGAGATGGTATCAATACAGTAAAAACCGAGTCATCATTAATATTGCATGATAATTCATAATTGTATACTGACCTGGGAATGTCAATAGGTCGATCTAATAGTTCAAACCATTCATTGGGTATGCTATCCCATAGAGTGTTCAAGTTTATTTGAAGCAATCGTCGAGACCTGTTGCCAATTTTAAGGAGTAAGTCTTCAAGTGCTATTCGTTTATCATTTACCAAAATATCAGCTAGAATGGTAGCATTCGCACGTATAAAATCTTCGTAGCAAAAAGTAAATCCAGTGGAGATATTCTTGATCAAAGGATTTAGAAACAGTGGTTCATTCAAAACATCGATTTTACAGCTTGGATGCGATGTCCTCATAACATTGAAGAAAAACCAAGAATTGAGCACACTCTTATAAAAGATAGGTATATTACGAATCATCTGTACATTCAATTGAATAGAGAAAATCTGATAATCGTAATTTAGTTTATGTATCTGTTTGAGAAAGTAGCTGCTAAAGCTGAAACACGGATGAAAAGCGAAATAGTTAATAAAGGATTGTGCATACTGAATACGGAATGTCCGTATCCGAGATTCTAAATGCACGAGTCCTTGCCCACCTTTGTCTAAAGGCAGAAACACTAACTATTTGGGAAGCCAGTGCTTTCCAGACCAGATGAAGTTAATTAACAGTTTTTGAATAGCATTCAGAATATTACCAGGGACATCGATAACAGCTAACCTATGCCAAAGCTTAGAAGCAGCAAGCAGATTAGTAATAGTGATCCTACCTCTAAACGATAGAGCTTCTGATAACGGGAGCCAGTTAAGAAGTTTTGTGCTGATTTCATTTTCAAGATTTTCCCAATTTTGTTTGCAAAAATCCAAAGAATTGCCAATATAAATACCGAGAATCTTTAATCCATTGCTATTCCATTTTAACCCCAAAGGCTCGTCAATACGCCCTTTCCAGGAACCAACCCAAAAACCTTCGGACTTTGAGTGGTTAATTTTCGCGTTGGAAGCAGACTCATATACATGTATCAAATCTCGCAATTTAATAAAATCATCATTACACGTACACAAGTCAGTTATGTCATTAGCATAAGCTGAGCAAGAAACCCTTTCACCCGAGATATCAGGCAAGGCCACCCCCCTCAGTCCTTTTTTTAGCGTATCTTAACTAACAATGGTTCGATACAGATACTGTACAAAGCGCCTGATAGGGAGCAACCCTGTCTGATACCACGGCTAAAAGAAACAGGCATAGATAACAAATTATTTATTTTCAGTAAACACGAAGTGTCATTGTAAAGAAGCTGAATGCATTTAACAAAAAAATCACCAAAGCCAAATGCGCGCAAGGTATTCAATAAATACTGGTGACTTACCCTATCAAACGCCTTCTCCTGATCTAGGGATACAACGCCAAGAGGTAACGACATGAAATGTGAATACTCGACGACGTCTGTTATCAACCTAATGTTATTGGAGATCTTACGTCCTGGTACACAATAGCTTTGGTCTATCTGAATAATTTCTGCGAGTACTGTAAGTATACGATTATACAAGGCCTTGGAAAATATTTTCAAATCTACACATAAAAGTGATACAGGTCTCCAGTTCTTTAAATTTGTTAAATCACCTTTCTTAGGCAATAATGTCACAACCGCTCGCCTGCATGAAATAGGTAATAACATGTCTTCAATTGATTCATTAAAAACATCAAGAAGATCAGAACCGATAGTTTCCCAAAAGGTTTTGTAAAATTCCGATGGTAGGCCATCAATTCCAGGAGCTTTGTTGTTATTGAGATGGTTAACAGCGTCAGTAAGCTCTGGTAAACTCAGGGCCCGATCTAACTCGATTCTGGAAAGCTCACTTAGATTAGGAAGATCTGATAAAAGCAGGTTTTCAGACACTTTGCATGAGCTTGACTTCGCATATAATTCACCATAGAAATTAGAGGCGTGGCTCAGAATATCCGTATCAGAATTAACCATTTCACTTGTTGGGATCTTCAACTGTGAAATAGTTTTATTCATCACACGTTTATTCTCAAGATTAAAAAAATATGTAGTAGGTCTATCTGATTCATTTATATGCTGGAATTGCGATCGAATCCAAGCACCCCTATTTTGCTCTTTGAGGAGAGTTGTTAATTCAGATTGCTTTTGGTTAATTACCTCTAATAATTCAATTGTTTTTGGAATTTTGACCGATAACTGATCAATTTCAGCTTGTAAGTCTGATCGTCGCTCACGGAAAAGGACAGCTCGTTCTCGGGAATAACGCTGTGATAAAATACATATATGCTTTTTGGCCAAATCCCACCAATCCTGTAGACAATCAAAATCACATTTTTTCCCTTGCCAACCATTCCAGAAATCATTAATTAAAAGCACATAGTTTCTTTCACTCAACACAGCGGTATTCATGCACCAATATGCGCTTTTCCGGTGCAAGGAATTATGGAACAACTGCTTAAAAATTGTCTAAAATTACTATGAATGTAAAAACGATCAAGTCTGGATGCAGTCCCATCGGACCTGTGCCAGGTGAAAATTTCAGATTGTGGATAGAGACAGCGATATGCATCAGTAAGACTATTGCTTGTAATTAAAGATTTAAGCGAATCCGCAGCTGGAGGGTGTGGTTCTGTTGCTGATGTTCTATCTAACTCACAATCAAGTGTACAGTTAAAATCACCACCTAATATTATAGGATATGGTTCGGACAATGTGGAAATATGAGTTTTTAGCATATCTATGCATTTCAATTTGTCATGAGACTCTGTGGGATTGTAAACATTAATCAAATAAAAATAGGTGCCATGTATATTTGCTGTGACATGTAAGATTCTTCCCTGAGCAAGTGTGATCGTGTCAATGATATTTACATTTAACTTGGGTTTAAATATTATAGCAACACCAGCTGTATTTGTATTAAAATGTGAAAAGACAGCTTGACGTCTCCATATAAGTCGCCATAGCGACTCATCCGGCCGAATTGTGTGAGTATCCTGGAGAAACACAATATCGGCAAATAAATCTCTGCGAAGTTCATTAAAAATACGAAATCTTTTTAAAAGAGTCACGACAACCTCTCGTATTTAGTGTAACAATTGAGAGGGAAGTCATAATTAAAATTAATTGAATAAATCTTAGAACAAAGATACCCATAATTGTTTGGTGTAGAAAAGAAACTGTATTCAAGTTCGTTACTAGATTGACCATAGGCGGAAACAATTAATTCCGTAAGCTACGGTGTAGCTTAGTGACTATTTTGGTGACACGAGACTTGAACGCAGGTTCTAAGCCAGGTTGTTTCTTCAATCGTATCAACTGATGTATCAGTAATTTTAAGTTGGATTGAAAGGCTTTGCATTTATCTATTACCTTTTTACTATATTTTACACTTTCTATAAATAGTTTCACATCTTCAAGAGAGGGCATTACCTCCCTTGAATCAATAAAATCTGTCATGTCCGAAAATTCTGAACCAATAGACATGCTGTCAGCGTCGCTGGTGTCCTCGTCCAGCAGTTCACCCTGCGATAAAGGCGGCATACCACCTGCTTCTATTCCAAGCCTGTCCGAATCACAAGGATCATGTCCAGGTTTGAAAACTATAGATGCATTTATTAACACTGGTTGCCTTCGCCAATGAGATATTTACATCGAGTTCACTTAGGATTTCTTGTGTCGACATAACAGTTTTTTCAGCTACACAACCCTCGTCAGATAATAGAACAGGGTCGTGTAATTCCGATTCACGGTGAATTTGAATGACAGTGACAGCAGAGTCCCCATTGGCCGCCGTGTTGGAATTACCAGGTTCATCTGTGAACAGAGCTGAGTTTTGCTGAGTAGCCTGGTCCATTGAAGTAGCATCATCTACAACAGTGGAATTATCCGACGGTGCACTGGTAATGTCCGCCTCATTATCGGTTTCAGGATCAGTGACAATTAAATCATCGCTCAAGACGCTATAACGATTGGAAAACTGAGTCTTACGACATTTATTCTGAGGTGATTTCTTAGGTGACGATTTACTGGCTTTATCAACTGGTGTATCGTTTCTTTGTGACAGTGTTTGTGAAAAATTGTTATCATTTAGCACAAGATCGGAAATCGGTATGACGTCACGATTTTTACTGTTGACCGGCTCGTCCGCAACATTGTTGTTAAAGTTATCATGACCCACCGAATTGTCGTGAATGTCATTCAATGGGCAAAAACGTTGAACATGTCCTTTCTGAGCACATTTAAAACAGACAATCTCGTCTGTACTTATAAATAGTCTATGGGACCTTCCTATGTACGGGATGTCCACAAACTCCGGTAATGGGGACTTTTCCATTACAATCTGGATCTGCCGTCTAAAACTTTTCACATGTCTTAACTCTGGTGACTTGCAGCCTAAAGGTATTGGCCGGCAATTTCCGAGCACCTTTCCTTGGCTTTCCAACGCTTGTTTAATAACAAAGTTCGGGATGTAGGGTGGGACATTAGATATAATTAATCTCGTCGGCTCATTCTCCAAGGAATACACATTGTGGTAGCAGCCACCTACGTTTATACCGTCAAGACACTGTCTATTGACTTGTTGCTCCGTTTTGACATAAACCGCGATTCCTCCTTTAATTCGTGAAGCAGCTACACTATTCTCCGGCTTTACGACGGCGGCAGTGCCTTTCACGTAGGCCTCTACCGCCACACCAGCTAGACTATCAACGCGTACACCGTGTTTCCTATCAATACCCGCGAATGGTTCGTAATCTAAAGCAGGGGTGGTGACGGGGTCACTTCGAGTCTCTCTCAGGCGCTCCGCATAACTAACCTGTCTGGCCATTGTCCAAACACAATAGCCTAATCAAGCGTCCACTTCGGCCAACAGGCCGACTACCCTATGCTAATGGCGCTATAAGTGTTACAAGTATATATAGAGTTACGAAAACCAGAGAAAAATCAAATTATGTATGAACACATTAATAAAACACAGAGTTATTAACACAAACATAAGCACATACGCGTTAGCGCATACAAAAGACAAAAAGTAAACACAACTGACAATTATAAAGAGTCAACAAACGGACTAAACTGAGAGCGCTTCTAAAACACGTCTTTTCTCAAAGAAGAAGAAGAAGAAGAAGAAGAAGAACAACAACAACAACAACAACAACAACAACAACAACAACAACAACAACAACAAAAGTAAGAAGAAGAAAGCTATCCATTCATCAGCAATGCTGAATGTGTGTAGCCCTACTACACAAATACCCATCATGGGTACATATAACGTTTCTGGTACTTGAAGCCAATCGCAAATGAAAGGCATGCAATCTTGACTACTGATACCCAACTGAAATAACCTGATAGTTTGGTTAACGGTAATGAGAATAAACGGAAGTATATCTTCCTATATGTATCCTGTTATGCGTGTTTTCACCAGTGGCGGATGCATAGATCTTTAAGGGCACAGACCCTGAAGGGTTTCTAGTATTCGCATTCACATCCAATAGAGGGAATAATTTTGGGCTATGCCCGCCTCTTTCTAGTCAGGCTCCGCCAAGACAATGTGCGTGTTTCGATCATGTATATACTTTGAATCCTCAATTCCCAGAATCAAAATTTCAATATAGAGATAGAGATAAGATGTAGAATATTTTAAAACTAATTTGACTGGGTGTTTCTGCTGCTTTTGGCAGAATATTCATTAAATAGTGTAGATATACAATTCGGACGACTGACGATCGATTCAAGTTCTTGACGGGCCTAGTCACACCATTCACTAGGCATTTTGACCATGGCGTAAGCCTACACGTGGCGTAATTGATTATGCCGTCATATACGTGGATGGCAGATGGGTTTCATCTGCTGTTGTTCGAGGATACAGGTATTTCTCCTAAGACGATTTTAGAATTTTAAGGTGCGAGGAAATTCATGTTTAATTAGTGGGAAAATAGGTCATTTATTTTGATTTTCAAAATCATTTAAACTAGTCTTTGAACCTTGGAGTGGCAGTCAGTACCTCAATTTCCCAGCAATCAAGTACGCACGATGTTAAATATTTCGAACCTAATTCGACTGGATGGTGGCATTGCCTTAGACAGTAAAAGCTTCCCGTCAAATTGATGATGATCGCGATGCATGACTGTGTTCTGCAAATGAAGAAGTAAACACTTATTTCAAGCGCGCAGAGGATTTCGTACTGTAGGCTACGATCCTATTTCTCGATATATTTCAGGGTGATGGGATGTTATTAAACATACTTTCCTGTAACTTCTATCCAAGGGGATTGTGCACACGCTCTTACAACTTATAGCTTGGTCTCTAGTGGTTTTCCTGCATTACTTAAATAGCTGTTCTCTCAACGTCATTTCGTGTCTTATTCGGATTGTTATCTAGGGTTTGTCCCATGGTTTGATAGTCACCGCTTATTTGCAATGGTGGATTCTCCAGCTGTAACATTATTCAAAGTAACATCAGTGTTGTTGTCGTCAGAAATCGGCAGACCGGCATGAAGCATTAGCTAAGAAAGTTCAAAATATATCCCAGTCTGCATGGAGCTGGTGTATGTATCCTCCGACGCCCCCCCCCCCCCCGTCCCCTTCTCAACCTTGCCCTCCTCCTGTCCCCACTCCTCCTCCTCCTCCTCCTCCCTTCCTCCTCCTCCTTGTCACCCCTCTCCCCTCCCCCTCCCCCTCCTTCTCCTGCTCCACCTCCTCCTCCCACTCCACCTCCTCCTCCTCCAACTCCTCCTCCTCCTTGTCATCCCCCTCCCCTCCTCATCCTCCTCCTCCCACTCCACCTCCTCCAACCCATCCTCCTTGTCATCTCCCTCCCCCTCCTCATCCTCCTCCTCCTCCCACTCCACCTCATCCTCCTCCTTGTCATCCCCCTCCCCGCCTCCTCCTCCTCCCATTCCACCTCCTCCTCCTCCTTGTCATATCCCTCCTGCTCCTCCTCCTCCTCCTCCTCCTCCTCCTCCCACTCCACCTCCTCCCACTCCACCTCCTCCTCCTCCACCTCCTCCTCCTTGTCATCCCCCTCCCCCTCCTCATCCTCCTCCTCCTCCCACTCCACCTCCTCCTCCCCCTCCTCCTCCTTGTCACCCCCTCCCCTTCCTCATCCATCCTCCTCCCCTCCCCCACTCCACCTCCTCCTCCTTGTCATCCCCCTCCTCCTCCTCCTCATCCTGCGCCTCCCACGCCACTTCCCCCACTCCACCTCCTCCTCCTCCTTGCCATCCCCCTCTCCCTCCTCATCCTCCTCCTCCTCCCACTCCACCTCCTCCTCCCCCTCCTCCTCCTTGTCACCCCTCCCCTTCCTCATCCTCCTCCCCCTCCCCCCACTCCACCTCCTCCTCCTTGTCATCCCCCTCCTCCTCCTCCTCCTCGTCCTGCGCCTCCCACTCCACCTCCCCCACTCCACCTCCTCCTCCTCCTTGTCATCCCCCTCCCCGCCTCCTCCTCCTCCCATTCCACCTCCTCCTCCTCCTTGTCATATCCCTCCTCCTCCTCCTCCTCCTCCCACTCCACCTCCTCCCACTCCACCTCCTCCTCCTCCACCTCCTCCTCCTCCTTGTCATCCCCCTCCCCTCCTCATCCTCCTCCTCCTCCCACTCCACCTCCTCCAACTCATCCTCCTTGTCATCTCCCTCCCCCTCCTCATCCTCCTCCTCCTCCCACTCCACCTCATCCTCCTCCTTGTCATCCCCCTCCCCGCCTCCTCCTCCTCCCATTCCACCTCCTCCTCCTCCTTGTCATATCCCTCCTGCTCCTCCTCCTCCTCCTCCTCCTCCTCCCACTCCACCTCCTCCCACTCCACCTCCTCCTCCTCCACCTCCTCCTCCTTGTCATCCCCCTCCCCCTCCTCATCCTCCTCCTCCTCCCACTTCACCTCCTCCTCCCCCTCCTCCTCCTTGTCACCCCCTCCCCTTCCTCATCCATCCTCCTCCCCTCCCCCACTCCACCTCCTCCTCCTTGTCATCCCCCTCCTCCTCCTCCTCATCCTGCGCCTCCCACTCCACTTCCCCCACTCCACCTCCTCCTCCTCCATGCCATCCCCCTCTCCCTCCTCATCCTCCTCCTCCTCCCACTCCACCTCCTCCTCCCCCTCCTCCTCCTTGTCACCCCTCCCCTTCCTCATCCTCCTCCCCCTCCCCCACTCCACCTCCTCCTCCTTGTCATCCCCCTCCTCCTCCTCCTCCTCCTCCTCATCCTGCGCCTCCCACTCCACCTCCCCCACTCCACCTCCTCCTCCTCCTTGTCATCCCCCTCCCCGCCTCCTCTTCCTCCCATTCCACCTCCTCCTCCTCCTTGTCATATCCCTCCTCCTCCTCCTCCCACTCCACCTCCTCCCCCTCCACCTCCTCCTCCTTGTCATCCCCCTCCCCATCCTCATCCTCCTCCTCCTCCCACTCCACCTCCTCCTCCCCCTCCTCCTCCATGTCACCTCCTCCTCTTCCTCATCCTCCTCCCCCTCCCCCACTCCACCTCCTCCTCCTTGTCATCCCCCTCCTCCTCCTCCTCATCCTGCGCCTCCCACTCCACCTCCCCCCACTCCACCTCCTCCTCCTCCTTGTCACCCCCCCCCCTCCGTATCCTCATCATCCTCCTCCTCCCACTCCACCATCTCCACCTCCTCCACCTCCTCCGCCTCTGCCTCTCCCATTCCTTCATATCATCAGCATTTTGACAACAATCAAGTACACGCGATGTTGGATATTTTGAACCTAATTTGACTGGAAAGTGGCATTGCCTTAGACAGTAAAAGCTTCCAGTCAAATTGATGATGATCGCGATGCATGACTGTGTTCTGCAAATGAAGAAGTGAAAACTTATTTCAAGCGGGTAGATGATTTCGCGCTGTAGACTATGATCCTATCTGTCGATCTATTTCAGGGTGGTGGGATTTTATTAAACATAATGTGCTGCAAAGTCTCTTCAAAGGATTGTGCACAAGTTCTTACAACTTATAGCTTGGTCTTTATTGATTTTCGTGGATTACTTGAATAGATGTTCTCTCAAACTCATTTCGTGCCTTATTCGGATTGTTATCCACGGTTTGTCGCTTGGGCTGATAGTCACTGCTTATTTGCAATGCTGGATTCCTCAGCTGTAAGATTATTCAAAGTGACGGCAGTGTTGTTGTCGTTAGAAATCGGCAGACAGTCATGAGGCATTGGCTAATTGGAAATTTCTAAATATATCCCAGCCTGCATGGGCCGAGTGTCTGGATCCTCATTCGCTCCACCTCCTCCTCAACCTACTCCTCCTCTTCCCACTCCTCCTCCTTCTCACCCCTTATCCGTCCTCCCTATCCTCCTCCTTCTCCTCCTCCTCCTCCTCCCCATCCGCTCCCTCCGCCTCTTCCCATGCCTCTTTATCATCATCATAGCCAGGTCTGATCGTAACACATACATGCAAGTGTTAAACATGATACTCCCTAGTCGTGCATCGCCACTATGGTAGTACAAGAGAGATGACTGACTAGTAGAAATTCCATACTGGTGGTAATATCTGTCTCTAGTTGGTGGAAGCTTGGATTATGATGGATTTATTATAAGCCAGCAGAAAATACACAGCAATATCTATGTCTACTTCGCGTACTCTATGCTCCTTCTCTATTTACAATACCCACGCATAGATACACTGACTCATATACTATTCATGCCGAATTCTCTCTTGGGAGCTGAGTTTGGCCGAGTGGCTATATAATGTAAACTAACAAAATTTCTGATAACGACGAGCAGGTGCATGACTGATTAGCCTTAATCTATACCATTTTAGATTTACAGGAAGATGTATGCTGGTGGTCCGGACAATAAGCATGATAAACTGATTAAGAACTTCTTCAACATTCCTTATTTCGCAACTTAATACTTTATCCTCAAATACCCAATACTGATCGGTCTAAATATATCACGTATGGTAATTAGCATCGATCAATCGGTACTATATAAAATAGTATTATATTTAAACAATCCCAGCATTCGCTGTGCAGATGTTCTCTATCCGGATTGTGATGATACAGACGATGCACGTCAAATCTGATCCTCATTGTCCAAATAGGAAGAAATACAATGTCAATTCCCATATTAACATACCAATTATCGGTCACTTTTCTATCAAGTAATCATATATGAATAATCCACAGTTAAAGAGCTACACTCATAAACGTCACGAACTGACCGCTCTATCGCGATAGCAGCTAGCAGAACCACACGTTGTACGCGCATCGCCCACATGGTCAAATACAAAATAACTTTTAGTCTGACCAATCCATAGCAGCTAGTTGAAAATAAAAAGTGCTTAACATCATCTTTCAAAAGACGAGTATGAGTTATTTTATTCTGCAAAGATTTATTGTTTTACAGTGTTTAGGCTTAACATTTAAGGTCCAGCGGTCAATGTCACCAGGGGGTATTTGGGGTCATTGGGGTCACGGTGGCGGTAGCGGTGGTGGTGGTGGTGGTGGTGATGGTGGTGGTGGTGGTGGTGGTGGTGGTGCTGGTGGTGCCGGTGGTGGTGGTACTGGTGGTGGTGGTGGTGATGATGGTGGTGATGATGGTATTGGTGTTTGTTGTGGTGGGGCTGGCGATGATGATGATGACGACGACGACGACGACGGCTGTGATGGCGGTGGTGGTGATGGTGATGGTGGTGGTGATAATGATGATGTAGCGGTGGTGGTGGTTAGGTTGGTGGTTGTGTTGGTCATGATGATGACAATGGTGGTGGTGGTGGTGCTGGTGGTAGTGGTGATGGTGAAGATGATGTTGGTGGTGGTCGCGGTGGTGGAGGTGGTTATGGTGGTGGTCATGCTGGTGGTAGTGGTGATGATGATGATGATGATGATGATGATGATGATGATGATGATGATGATGATGATGATGATGATGATATACTGTGTGTTGCGGCTGCAGTGATTTGAAAATCTTTAGATTTTTAAGACACTGGATAGGATTAAATATGTCTCCTTAATCTGACAGAGAGGCTGTAAAATTCGTCTCCAAGAAAATCACCAAGAAAATTCAGACAGATCAAATAATTTGTTGCAAAACTTTGATTTAATAATTCTCCGCGAATATTTATTAGAATTGATTCCATTTAGATATCCCTCACTTAAAATTCAAATAAGTGGAATACACAGATTGCATCCGATCGGCTGTTTATTTATTTGCTGTATATCACTAGTTATGTGGGTAGCTATAGATTCGCATCAAGGAAAAACAGCAGATAAAATACACAGTATGTTGTTTAGAACGTAATAGGTCAATGTATCTGGCGCCTGGAGAGATTGGCTTGTACTACTAATGCGTGTCTATATGCATTTGAGAGAAATTATTAAGAAAAAATCGCAATAAATATTTTTAGTTGATACGAGTGTTTCATAATGTGAGTTTGTGCTAGCTCGGCTCGCTATAGATCATGTACGCCTTATCATCATGAAACGTGTTGTGTAAGCTATTGATGAATCAGCACAAAACCAACAACAAGAAACGAGACCCACCCATGTCTAGCTAAACCCGTCTAATTTCTATCTATAACCATCAATTTCTAGCTATACTCGCCTATTGCTAGCTATACCCGTCCATTTCCATCTGTGTCCGTCCTATTGCTAGCTATACCCTTCCATTTTAGCTATATCCGGCCCATTTCTAGCAATGTCCCGCCCATCTCCATCTCGGCCTCTCCCACGCCTTGTCCGCGCAGACCTTGTTGGGATCGATTGAACCCTAGTTTCCCAGAATCCTAGTATCACGGTAAATATAAGGTAACATGGCTGTTGAATATTTTAAAACCAATTTTTCAGTCAAATTAGTTTCAAAATATTGAACAAATCGTTGATTAATTAGTAAAGCCATACAATTCTTACATTTGACCGAGATACGTCATACATTACGCATTTTGATTTTCACGTGAGCCTATAGGTGATGTAATTTATTATGACGTTATATAATTGAGTGACAGGTCGGAGTTATCCATTCGATGCCGCTGACAAATGATGGAAATATATACCTTGTTGTAGGAATATTTAGGGCGCTTTTAGAAAGGCAGTATAGAAAAGCAATGTGATAGCTGGAGATATGTGCTCCATGATACACAGTGATTATATATTCGGTTGGTCCCACGATTATAACAGGGCTCTACCTGACCACGCCATTCTCCAGTTCGATTCCATGGCGTACTGGTGAGCTATGTGCCGCGTTGTACCATATTACGCCCATGCCCATTCATCAAAGTTCTCTAAAATTCTAAAGAAAGACAAAATGTCCATCTGAATAAACTTTGAATGTAACGAGGACATATTTGTCCAATACCTGTGTCGTTGATATATTTTTCAGACAGGCAGACGTAAGGTAAAAAGCGTCTATTTTGGAAACAATGTTGCTGAAATCTGTTGCTGTTGCATTTTAGTTTTTGATTGTAAAATTAGGATACTTCTTCGTGACCCCACAGACACAGATAAACCCAAGTTCGGAAAAGAGATATTGAAACATGCTTTAAAAATGTCTATTTTGAGAACAACGTTGCTGAAGGCTGATGCTGTTGTGTTTTCGTATTTGTCCACAGAATTGACATACATATTCGGGACCACATGGGCAAGCTGCCGAGTAAGTTTGGAGAAGATTACAATAGTACAGCCAATATTATTAAAGAAAGCGTAGAAATGTCTCTTTTGAAAACTGTTAATCGGCTTGGGACATCACGGCATACTTCCCTCCAAATTTGGTGAAGATCCATTCAGTAGAACCAGAGTTATTAAAATGGCTGAAGAGCAAGAAGAAGTAGAAGAAGAAGAAGAAGAAGAAGAAGAAGGAAAAAAAAGAAGAAGAAGACGATGAAGAAGAAGAATCGCTCCATGATCGCGTAGAACGACGCTGGTAGAAAAATATATTGAAATATAATCATGTAATTTTGTACACTTTTTAGAATCTGACTTTCGTTAACAACATTCCTTTTGACAGCGTAATTCTGAAATCATTTCTATATTAACTATTTATTCTTATATGCTATCGAAGCCACACGTATTGAATTTGCGCTTAGGCGAGGCTCCATTGGTGGTTGACTTTATGCAGATTTGCTGCATCTTCCAGATGTAAAACGAGACAAGACAGGACCACAAAGAAACTCCACTTGTGGTCGTTCTTAATGCGTGTATGTTTTCAAATAGGATGATCCAGAAAGAGATTTGCTATGTTATTTTGTCGAGTTAAGCTTAAAAATTAGTTCCTACTCAATGGGTTTGCATATTTCATTCCATTATCACAGTACACATTGGAGCCATGAACATAATGCTGGATAAACGCGTGGAGGTGACATTAGCCATTTGGAAATTCAGAATGGAATGATTAAGAAATGGAACTGCGTATTGCTGTTTCTGGGTTGTGCAATACAATATGGAAATCTGATTCTAATATGATGGATTGCTAGCTGTAAAGTATCATATGAAATGTGTCTCATTTGACGTAATTAAAGCGCACACGCACATCACACATTATATTTTGTTAACCCTAATCCTGCCCTTTGGAGTGTAATTGCACCCCATGCATATATTTTATTCAATATTTCTTTATATATTTCCATTGCGATTCTATGCTTTTATGACATTGTTTCTATACATGTTTTGCAATTTCAACACATAATATCTACTCCGTACATGATGGGAATTTAGATGTACTAGAATAATGCACTTACACCCCATTTGAAAAATATGTCATTTCGGATTTGCTAGCCATATAATATTTTGCAATGAATTACATTGTCTTTTTCTTCTATTTTATTGCAAATTGCGAACAACGTGTATGTGCTCTGAAATAAAACTCATCCTAAATGGCAGCAAAGCAGGCTAAGTACACACTGGAGGAAACTCTTAAACTACTTACTGAAG
Organism: Chaetoderma sp. LZ-2023a; assembly: GCA_034401795.1. Lineage (NCBI taxonomy): Eukaryota > Metazoa > Mollusca > Caudofoveata > Chaetodermatida > Chaetodermatidae > Chaetoderma > Chaetoderma sp. LZ-2023a. Next base: position 21,569,197 of record CM067360.1, on the reverse strand, counting down.
ACAGTGATGGACCCTCTGACTTTTCTGCAAACGAAAGCGACAGTAATGGCGATTAGATGCCTAGCATTGCGTCTCTATCTGAAGAGGAAGATCATTTATCCGAACTTTCTAGTGATGAAGATATGCCTATTCAACTAGACTCCGACTCACAACATGCTGACAGACGTGTTCCCAGAGACCGGCAACTAGGTGAGCAAAGGCAGATTCTGGTAGAACGTGACCGAGAAGCAGATGCTGGTGAATCGGTTCAACAACCAATCGCTCAACACAGCAGTCGTGGCAGAGTTCGAGGTCGCCGGGGCTGTGGACAACCGCGTGGCTGCGGCGGTGGTATAGGACTAAATTAAATTCCAGAACAAGCAACTGTAACTCAAAACCGAGACGAAGCTCTACAAAACAAGGCAGTAAATATGATTTGAAGAAATGGAAAAGTTTGGTCGACACAGGTTCCAACTCAGCATAAAAGACGGCTTCGTGATATAATTCGTCAATAGCCTGGCACCACAGCAGAAGGGCGCAATGAAACAATTCTTGAAGTGTTTGGGCTATACCTCACAAATGATATTGTGTCCACTGTCATACGTGAAGCTAACAGAGAGGGCGAACGTGTGTACAGAGAATGGAACGACGCCACTCCTGACTGGTAGCAAACATGGAAGCGTATAACTAGAGTTGAAATGCTTGCATTCCTTGGGCTTCTAATGTTATCTGGCGTTTATCACGGAAACCACGAACCACTTGCAGATTTATGGTCTTCTAAAACTGGCAGACTCATCTTTCTTGCTACTATGAGTCTGAAACGATTTCAGTGCATCTTGCGTTTTCTCTTGTTTGATAACAAAAACACACGAGCAGAGAGAAGAGCAACAGACAAGC
>CM067360.1:21485821-21563321 GCA_034401795.1 Chaetoderma sp. LZ-2023a | reverse complement strand
GATTTCTACAAATGTGGGCGCCATCCGAAAAAAGTCTGGAAAATCCAAAAGTCCGGGAACATAAAAAAAAATCTGGAACGCGCAGCTACCGAAATACTATGGGCCTTGTTCACGTGAGTAGTTAAGTGGAAATATGAACGCTATTGTTCTAAATCACTCATGTGTGACAATGATTAATTAATTTGATTAATGTTTTTTACTTCGTTTTGACAGTTGTAACGCTAGCGATGAGGTCACATCCTAATTAAAAGGTTATTGTTCTCTAGCGTGCGGGTGAGTTGTTATGCCCTCATCGCCCTCTGGACCAATCAGCGAACAATTAATTTGATTGTGTTTTTAATTCGTTTTGATAGATTTGACAATGTCTATAGTTCTCCTGTCAAAATGGTTAATGTGTTTTTGACATAACAATGGCACATGATGCAACAGTTGACAATCTGTGATGACCGTGTACACCTACTGTTTCATCAAGTCTCTATGTTTTCAGCATTGTAGTCATCATTGAGATATGATCAGTGGGTGTCTAATCCATATTGCGTTTATCCAGATGTGATCACTGATTTTCCTCCACGAAGTGCGAGAGTGCATATCCTTATCATCTCCCGCTGGCGGATATGGGTATTCATGGCAAACAGTGGTCTGGAAAACCCCAAGAAATCTACGTTTGGAGTTGCCTGTATTTTCATTGGGAAGAAATACACACAACATATAATGACTCTGAATGTGATGGCAGATGGTCTGGTACATATCGTGGTGATTGAGCATGAGGACGATATCGTGAATCTGCTTTATGGAGAAACACATCAAAGTAGAATTGCCACGCTTTGTATGAACTGGTTGATACTATATTTGTTTTTGTAGGCCAGAGCATAAGGAGGAAGAGGAGTATCCATTTCAAGCCAAGTGTAGCCGCCGGTGACGCGCATGGCTCTGCCACTTGCCATTGTTGTTGCTGCTGCTGCGCATCTCAGGTGCCCATAAAAAGTGACCTCCAGGGTCAGTGGAACGAATACGTTCCAGCGGGCTCGTGCAGCCGTTGCTGCGAAAATTGCACACTACCGTATCATCCCGGCTGATCGTGCCCCCATTGTGTTTAGCCATCATTTTCAAGGTGGAAAAAACGGTGCCAGCACACAAATTTACTTACTTGATTTTAGTAACAAACAATTTTTATATGCTTGCCACTTATGAATGGTGTATGTAAAAATGAGAGTGATGAATTTGGGTTTATGTCTCGCCGGAGGTACCTAACCGATCTAGTCATATATAGACGGTATCGTGAAAGATACCCCTGTGGGGGAAAGCTCCGGTCAGGGCACATCAGTTGGTTTAATATAAACTATATCTGCCTCAGACCAGACATAAATTATTGGTTTTGCGAGAGGAAAGTGCCTCGCGCAGGCCTCCGTCACAGGAAAATGCGTACAACGCCATAGCGGAGGAAGAGAGAAGATAGGAGAGAGAAGCCGTCCTGCATAAGATGCAGTGGAAAATGGGGAACCCATACCAAACGGTACCAATAAATACTGAATCTTTACCGTTTGATTGAGAGGAAATCTACGACGGTGCAGTACCATGCACCGCATGGAGGACGGTCGAGGGAGGAAAACGACTGACCATCACAATGAAGGGGGGGGGGGGGGGGGGAATGGGGAACCAATACCTCTTTACGCCAAGGATGACTTTCCCTTGCCATTTGCTTGAGAGGAAATTTACGACGGTACCACACCGTGGGGCCTTGTGAAAATGCAACCGGTGGGAAGCTAACTATAAAAATGTGAAAAAGGGGGCGGATGTAATCTCACTGTTTGCATGCAAACACTAGACAGAGATCCCACGGTCACGAAAAATGAGGAGGAAAATTATGTTGGCACAAGGCAGGGAATACAAAGTTTGGCGAGAGGAAAATGCCTCATGCGGGCCTCCATCAAAAAGAAAAATGCCTTCAACGCCGAAGCGGAGGAGGAGAGCGGTAAAAAGGGCCGCCCTCCTATCCTACAAAGAGAGAGAAAAATTATCATGTGCACTTATCCTAATATAGTTATTTTACTGTCGTGTGCCTACGGTGTCTGTATTCTTACTTTATTCTGGGGCTGTAGTAGTAGAAACATCCTACAGCTGCAATCAGTCCTTCTTCGCTTTTGGCCTCTGTGTCTTGTCCTCTGGCGAAATCCGTAGCTTCCTCAGGTCCATTCCTGACTTGAGTGTACCGAGTCCTGCTTTCTTGAAGCCATATCGTAGCACGCTTAGCACATTTATGCAATGACACCCTCTCCTGGCTTTGTATTTGCTGGCTCCGAGTATGGCGAATTCCAAGGCTCTCTGTGCTGGTGTCTCTTCTGGCATCCTTAGCACATGGCCAAACATGGACCATCTTTGCTGGGCAACTTTTACAGACAGCGGCGATGTATTACACATTTTGAAATTATGCTGGCTGGCCATCGGTGTCCAGTGATGGTGCATAGGTGTTTGCGGTGGCAGGCATCGAGTAAGTTTAGAGCCGCATATGGAGCTGCCCAGCTGTTACAGTTATACAGCATCAAGGATACGCAGGTTGCATTGTATAAGCGTCGTCTATTTACCAAGGGACTCTTTGGTCTACGAATCCATAGCTTCCAGAAGGACTGGGGAAATTTAAGGCACTTAAAGACCTGAAAAATGGGCGTGCATCTGGACCTGATGGCATGAGCAATGAACTATTCAAATATGCTAGTGACATTATCTCAAAACCGATCATGCACCTAACCAATTCGGTTTTTATGCACCACCTTCCCATCGACGCTGTAGGCCAAGGCACCCTTACCACACTACCAAAGCCGAAGAAGCCACCTGGGCCCCCAGCCAATCTGCGGCCCATTGTGCTCCTCAACAGCATATGGAAAATCCTATCCATTGTTACTCTATGCCGCATCCGAGACCAGATCAATTACTTCACCAGATCATGTCAAAGTGGCTTCAAACGTGGACGCAGCTGCACAGACATTGTATGGGCTCAACGCATGCTTGTGTCGGTAGTCATGTCCAAACACTGGGACTTCAACAAAATTGGCATTGACATGTCACGAGCCTTCGACACAATTAAACGTTCAAAATTGTACTACGCCAGGCCAGTTGCAATGAAGATGAGCTACCACTAGTGAGAACACTGCTTGCAGACACCAAGCTGAGAGTAAATACCTCACACCCGGTATGCCCACACTTGCCAACATCAAATGAACAATGGCGAAACGCACAGGTCAACGAGCCCGTGTTCCATCACCAAATAGCTACACCAACGGTACCGTATAATAACTTACCATTATGGTATCAACATTGGAACACGGAGCCTGAATTACCGCTAACTAATCCACAGGCAGCTTATACTCATTTCACCAATTATCCACGTCTCTCTCCAAGTATCCCACAATATTGGGAATGGCTAATAGTACACCCCACCAACCCTACTAGGCCAACAAGTCAGGTACCGCTACGAAACACGGCACCACCTAGGTATAATGAATGGTACCATATGCAGGGGAATCCTCACCTATTCGGTACCACTCAGAATTACTGCCTAGGAAATATCAATACCGGCCTGATGACTATGATTCCCCCCTCTTCAGCTTTTACTCCCATTATGCCTGCACTGCCACCGGGGTTTGCGCCGAACACTCCCTATCATGGCACCAGCCGAGTAATACTTCCACCTGAATTCAGTGGGGACCGTGACTGGGCCAACTATAAGTGCCAATTTGAAACCATCAACATGATGAATGGGTGGTCAGCCCACCAAATGGGAGAATACCTGGCCGCAAAATTATCGGGAAAAGCGTTGCAGGTATTAGCAGGTATTAGCAGACATGGGGTCTGAAGTAACACCAACCTATAGTGAATTGGAGAATGCATTGTCAGAACAGTTTGGTGATACGACCCTTGGAGAGATTAGCTGTTTGCAGCTAAAGAACCTGCGGCGACGTGCGAATGAAACTCTCCCTGAACTGACAAGCCATATCCGGCGATTAGTCACATGACCTTATCCGAGTACCAACCCAGAGGGAGTCACTCACTTACAATTGGATACTTTTATTGACGCCCTGAGCGGCGAACCGTCTCTAAAAGAGAAACCTTTTCTGCTAGAACATGAAAGCCTACAGACGTTAACGGCCACTGCCATTCAAGTAGAACACTTCCTAGAATGGGAAAAGAATGCTAAACGACAATTACATACTATCAATGAGTTAGCTGACACTAGTACAAATAATATTACGGACACCGCTCATGCTTCCAATATGGTAACCGAAGCAGGCAAGTGTGAAACACACAGCCTTAGCAAAATAATGCACCAAGAAGTAGAGGCGGTGGCCAATCCCACCGTGGAGGCCACAATAATGCCCCAGGTAGGGGTAACCAACGTAATAATTCCAATAGGTCTAATACGGATGAATTGTTAGAGGAGATTACAAAACAAATTGCTTCTCTGACCAATCTCTTAACTATTTTATCACCACGGTAGCACAGAACACAAATATGTCTACCATAAACCGTCCTACACCGACATCCACCCACCCAAACACTTGTTTTGGATTCGGTGGAGCAGGACACTGGAGGGCACAGTGTCCGAACCATCCTCCCTCTGCTACATTACAATTATGGCAAAGTAAGCCACCAACAGAAAATAAGACAAGCTAACGCAGGCACTGGAGGGAGAGTCCGTTCAGTGCCCGTCTCATAAAACTGACTAAAAAAACTGGACATTAACCCCTCTACCCAAGCATAAACAAGATTGCGACACCATAAAAACGGTCCTGCAATCAACGGTACCACAGACACGCCTGGTATCTGCGGTACTTAATAACACTCCCCCAATAATGGATGGTGCTTCAAAACCAGCCGTTCACACCCCACTTCCCTTTATATGTAGAACATTTCTGGTAGGTAAAAATAATTCAACAGAAACAACTTTTATCCAAGCTACTAGGCCAGCCGCTATGTCGCCAAATGCACGGTGTCCCTTAGCTGTATGTAATAACCGGTCTCCTCCACCTTCATGGACGGGCTCCTCCCTCAGTAGCACCGACACTGAATCGCACCATTCGTTGACTTGGATTCGGAAAAACAGTAAACGTAGATATAAGAGTAGGCCACAAAAGAAGGTTTGTTTCTACTTTATTATGATACATTACCGTAAATGGACCGCTCAAGTGGCGCTTTACAAGCACGCCGCCAAACAGACTGCTGCCAAATCTATGGTGCACATCGATTCCACATCTTCCGAACCCCTAGCACTGTTACTACAAAAACCAATCAGGCAGCAGAAACGTAAAATTGCTCCGTTTTTCACCCACCCACCAATGGCACTTGCCAAAGTTATTGGCAAGCAGACAGTGTATATACAAGATTATACGGTACCACCAACAAGTAATCAAGAAATTAAAATAGAAAACTCTCTCCCGTGTCGGAGAAAATAATATACAAATGTGCTTATTTATTTGGCGGAATGCCTACAAATGCCACCATAGATACCGGTGCATCTATCACGGTGTTTAACAAGCAATTATACTCCAGCATCCCTACCCATCAGAACCCGCCTCTTAAACCATCCAATCTCCAACTCCAAATGGCCACTGATACCGATATTCCCGTGGCCGGTATTATAAACATAGTAATCCAAATAGAGGAGTTAAAATGAAGCCAGCAGGTAGTAGTTGCATCAATACAAACTGATGCACTACTAGGCTCTGATTTTCTCAGCGCCAGTGAAGCAGTGTTTCACTGCAAACAACAAGAGTTAGAAATACACGGCCGTCGTATTCCACTAGGGCTGGAATCAACATTATAACCTACTTGTGCTTTAATAGTGGCCTCCTCAGCCACCGTTAAGCCGGGTCATGAAGAAACTGTGTGGGCCAGCACAGCTCAGTTAGGAAAAAATATTCATACTGCTCTGTTAGAACCTGACCAGGAATATATGTTGGCCTCTAAATGTGTTAGTCCATGAATGTTAGTTACCACTACCAGTAGGGACCGTATACCTTACCGTGTGTTTAATGGAACAGCTAATCCTATTACCATAGTTCCTGGGGTATGCTGTGGCCGTCTGATGGACATAGATTCGGTGGAAATACTTCCCCCCATTCCCACAAACGCCACCATAACCGACATGGATATACCGGAACACCTACAAGACCTGTGTTTGCGTGCTACAGTTGGATTAACCCCCGCACCGAAAAGTAATGTACGGCATCTATTATATAAGTACAAAGATAGTTTTTCGGCAAGTGATATGGACCTAGGTGAGACTCACCTAGTCTGTCACTCCATTGACACCGGTGATAATATACTGGCGAGGCAGCTGGTGCACTGTCTTCCTATTCATAAGGAAGTGGAAGCACACCAACAACTCAATGATATGTTGAGAACAGGCATTAAAGAGCCTTCTGCATCTCTGTGGGCCAGTCCCATAGTCCTAGCAGGCAAGAAAGACGTGTCACTACGGTTTTGTATTGACTATCGCCACTTAAATTAAGTGTTGAAGATGTCTATCCTCTTCCTAGGATTGACCAGGCATTGGACTCGTTGAGAGGAGCCAATGGGTCTGCACACTGATCTTGCAAGCAGCTATTGGTAGGTAGCCATGGATGAACGGGACCATGAAAAGACTGCATTTGTTTGCATGGACGGTCTGTTTCAGTTCCGTAAGATGCCCTACAGCCTATGCAATGCACTGGGTACCTTTGAACGGCTAATTCAACAAATGCTTACCACATTACAGTGGGAAGTCTGTTTATGTTACATAGACGACGTGATCGTCTTTGGCCCCTCATTTGAACATACCTTGGCCAACATGGTCAAGGTGTTGGTACGGTTTCAAAATGCAAATTTGAAAATTAAGCCAAATAAATGTCACCTCTTTAGAAAGAGTGTTGAATTTCTGGGCCATGTAATATCCGCTGATGAAGTGGCCACAAGTGGTAGCCGAATAGAAGACTCCGACATCAGTGTCTAACACTCGAAGCTTCTTCCGGCTCTGCCAGTACTATATATGGTACATAGACCATTTCAGTGAGATTGTGGCACCGTTATTCGAAATCACTGAAAAAATAGATCATTTGAATGGACAATGGAGTGTGAGGTTTCCTTTAAGGCGTTAAAGGAACGTTTGACATCCGCATTCCTATTAGCTCATCCAAACCCTAACCTTGATTTCATCTAGATACTGATGCGTCTGCTTATGCTATATGCACCGTTCTATCTCAGATCACTAAAGATGGAACAGAACAAGTAATAGGGTATGGTTTCCGTATGCTTCATAAAACTGAAAAGTGTATGCAACCACTAAGAGAAACCTATTGGCAGCGGTATACTTTGTCAAATACTCCAAACATGTTATGTACAGATGCCCCTTTACATTGCGTACGGATCATGCCTCGCTACGGTGGCTCAGGAAACTGAAGAATCCTGAGGGCCAGGTGGCGAGATGGCAGGAATCCCTGCAGGCCTACAACTTCAATGTGGTTCATGGACCCGGTAAACTGCATGGAAATGCCGATGCCTTGAGTAGGATAGGACTCGAGGATGAACCTGAAGTGGGCAATATAATACAACAAGATACATCACCGTACCCCGCATTCCATGAGCCCCGATGTGCAGACTGGGATGCCATGGAACTTGCTCAAGAGCAATCTACAGACGCGCAGACACGACATGTGTATGCCTGGGTCCAGGAAGGGGCATGTCCTTTCAAGGAACCCGTTAGTCCCTTATCCACTACGGCCAAGTATTACTATCAAAATATGAAGCATACCAAATAAACAATGGTGTCTTATACCTTAATAACTGGATAGTAATACCAGAATGGTACCGAGTCATGATACTGGAATGGTTACATGACAATGCTGGTCACCTTGCCATAAAGAGAACGGTCGAACGAATCAAACTTAGATTCCACTGGATAGGCATATGCAACAGTGTAAAGGCATGGGTGAGCTGAGGTCCTGACAGGCAATGTTTTCTGCCGTTTTGGTATGCCACTCGAACTATACACCTGTGCAAAAGTTAAGCACCACCCTATTTTTACGCACATGCGAGGGTATATTCATGTGCTATGAAGAAAGCAATAGCATAAACATTTAGGTACCCATCCATCTTAGTGCAAGAGGTAATAATGCAACTAGAGTAATGCTGATTATGATGGTGGGGAAACACTGTATGTTTTTGTTTGAACTTGAAAACGAGGCCTGAATATGGTTACATTGACACAACTGACAACTATTGCCCTACAGTTGACACACGTGGCTAGATTGTCATTAATGGTGTCTGAAAACGAAGTTTAACATCTGTGCACGAGTTTGAGACTGTCATTATTAATACCGGGTATATCCAACTTGTGCCTGGATGACGGCCTGGACACGACGTATCATGCTGGTCACCAACCGACTGATACGCCATTGTGGTATTCGTTGCCATTCAAGATGGAGTGCGTCTGTTAATTCCTGTAGGTTCTGCACAGGAGGATCTCTCCTTCTCACCATGTTTCCCAGAATGTCCCAGATATGCTCAATAGGGTTCATGTCAGGGCTCCTTGCTGGCCATGGTAGGGTTTCGATGGCATTCTGGCGGAGGTATTCATGCACAGCTCTAGCACGATGTGGTCGGGCGTTGTCATCCATGAATATAGGGTGGGTTCCAGGTGCATCATTTACAAAATGAGGGACCACAACTCTATCCAGTATGGAATCTTGATATCTTTGTCCATTTAGTGCTCCAGGTACAGTCAACAGATCCAGCTTACAATCAAATGAGATGCACCCCCATATCATAACGGAACCTCCACCAAATGGAACTTCTTCCATGATGTTACGTTGGTCGTACGCCGTGCGTCTGGACCTCCATACACGAGTTCGACCATCTGTGGCATGAAGCAGGAACCGACTTTCATCGGACCAGTGTACCCGTCTCCAGGATCTCATGTTCCAGTGTCTTCTTTCGTTGCACCACCTCAGACGCTCCTCTTTGTGGTGTGCAGTGAGGAGAGGACGTCTGACAGGTCTCCTAGCTTTCATGCCAGCAGCATACAGTCTCCTTTTGACGGTAGACATTGACACTCTATTGCGCGTTTCCCATTGCTGGCTGAGCACTCTGCTGTTGGTGAATGGAGATCTCCTAATAGGCGTACTAGGGCTCGATCATCACGGGCAGTAGTCTTCTTCGGTCTTCCAGATCTAGGCCTGTCCTTCACCTCGTTAGTTTGCCCATGTTTTGCAATCAAACGACTGATTACAGTATGGTTAATGTTCAGCTGTCTGCCAATCTCTCTGCATGACATACCAGTGGTATGCATGCCTATGATTTGCCATTTCACACGATCACTTAACCTTCGTCTTGCCATAGCGGTTCACAATCAAGAGCTAATTCTCTCTGTACAAATAAACCACGGTCATGAACACAAAATTCCTAATCTTGTCGCCTAAGTCTGTATGTAATGTTCTACACCTCAAACTGGACTTTTACATAACTGAACACGTGTGCTGTTTCCCGTCACGCACGGACATCAAGCGGCGTGAAGTCATGCATGCATGTGCATTTCGTACTTGGAATTATGTCAGCTAACGCGGGGACAAAAAGTATGGCAGCCTAGTTGTACCATCATGTTTCTACGTTCTATTGTTTTTGCTGGTGCTTAACTTTTGCACAGGTGTATACATTCCGACCAAGGTAGTAACTTTGAGAGCCGACTGATCTCCGCATTCTGCAAATTGTTCCACAGTCAAGACCCGCACCACACGGTACCACCCGTGTGGGGATGGTATGGTAGAGAGATTCAATAGAACTCTAGCAGTAATGCTGAGTAAAGAGATACACCTTGATTGTCATGATTGGGATCTACGGCTCCCATATATGTTGATGGCATACTGCACTTCAATACACTCTAGCACCCATTATACCCCTGCTAAGTTAATGTTAGGCCGTGAGTTAGCCTTAGCCCTGGATCTAGCCATGCCTAGAATCCCCGGGGAAATGAACTCACCGTCTCTATATGTAGAACTCATGTGGCAGAGGATAGAACAAGCCCATGAGCTAGTAAAAGAGACACTTTCCACCATACACCGGCGCCAGAAAACCGGGCATGACTATCGTGTACATGGAACCCATCTGAAGTAGGAAAGATGATATGGGTTCGCGATACACGACATTCACCAAATGTGCTGAGTAAACTGAGTTACCAGTGGAAAGGCCCCTATGTGGTAGTATGTAAAACACATGACACCGGTACTCAGACAAGTTTCTCTACTGAGATAGGTGCTCCCACTGTTAGCCAATTGCACCATGGTGCTGGCCCGGCTCTTCCCCTACCAAGCCAGGGACAGAACGGACAAAATGTTAATGCGGGGGACGATGACGAGATACATACTTGCCCTCTCCCTCCTCTGCACGGGACTACCTGGTCTGGTAAACCATACTTGAAGACATTCTCGTTTGTATTGTGCAATGGGAAGGATGGAAAAGTTGTTCCCCCTTCCTCTTCCCACTCCAATACACTCCACGCTATTACCCCTATTATAGAGATGCCACAAGCGGAGATGGAAGCTATCCCAAGAAGGGCTAACTCCTGCATGGTGGAACAAGTAACAAGTAGCATGAGAGTGAATAGGTTTGATGAAGCCTTGGCCTGTTCTAGACAACAGGAAAACCATACATCTCGGTGCCGTGCCAAAGCCCACCCCTAAAATAACGTAACGTAAAATAACGTAACCCACTTTCCTCGGACAGTATCCCTCCAGTCGGCTCCGCCATGCCAGACCGCTTCCCTCATGTCAAACATGGCTCAATTCCCGCAACTGAGAGGGATAGGCTACTCAAGGGTTGCAGTTAAGAGGTGGTAGTGGGCCCGTGTTAAGATATGGATATAGTGCAGAGGAGAAACTGAAGGCCTCCGTGTCTAACGAAGGATGAATTAACATCGTACTGTAGCACCGTCCAGTCGGCGCATTGTTTGGGCTGCTGTGACCGGTGCTTCCCTAGAGATTTCGGGTCACCATCCTAATCTCGTAAGTGGACATGCGTGGTACGTGGATGACAATCATCTCTGACGGACTACCCCTTTTTCTGTTTGTCAGGGATGACCTGCAGGCGAGGGCGTGGAAAACGGTCAAAGTTCGTATCTGTTGGCGAATAGGTGCGGATCAGACCGTCGGTTACTCCTGGGCGTGAGCTCAGCTGGTGATCGCTATCGACTGGGTCGCCAGGCAGTTGTCTTGATCTTTTCAGTTCATCAACCCATTTCTGGTTATGGGTGATCAGGATGGCTCAATGTACAGTCAGGCCATGTCGAACGTTCGTATTGTGAGTCATGTCTCCTGTGATAAGATGTCATGAAAAGTGATTCTTTGGAAAGCAGAGGGTATGTGCATGAGACGGCGTAACCTGTCACTTGCTGGACGGGCGGAGCAGTCTGGGATCCCAAGTACGCAATAGGATGACTGACTTGTCTAAGCACACTCTATGTGGGGCTGTGGCCTTTTGCCAAAATGACGTCTAGCAGGCATCACCTCTGTGGTACGGTCTATGCCGGGGTGCGGTCCCTTGCTAAAATGGCCATTTAATTGGCATCCAGTACTGTGTCCACTCGGGTCGGAAGTTGGCAGGGTGTGCCTTGACTCTGTCCCGGATTATGTTCCCCTAACTTGGACAGGTCTTTATCTCACACATATACGGAAAGGCACCTAGCCTAGGCTGCATCCTGTGTGAAGAGCTGGGCGTCCGTCTTGCGTGGCGGGGACAGGGAAACACACCGGTAAGGCCAAAGTGAAAGATTCAGTCATTATTAGTACCGTTTGGTATGGTTTCACCATTTTCCCCCTGCATCTTATACAGGACGGCTTCTCTCTCTCCTATCTTCTCTCTTCTTCCGCTATGGCATTATAGGCATTTTCCTGTGCTGGAGGCCCACGCGAGGCGCTATCCTCTCGCAAAACCAATACTTTTTGGCCAGCCTGAGGCAGATATAGTTTATATTAACCCAACTGATGTGCCTTGACCGGAGCTTTTCCCCACATGGGTACCTTTCACGATACCGTCTATATATGACTAGATCTGTTAGATACCTCCGGCGAGACATAAATCCAAATTCACCACTCTCGTTTTACATACACCGTTCATAAGTGACGAGCATACAAAAATTGTTTGTTACTAAAATCAAGTAAGTAAATTTGTGCGCTGGCACCGTTGTTTCAACCTTGGAAATGATGGCTAGACACACAGGGGACACGAACAGTCGGGACGATACGGTAGTGTTCAATTTTGGCAGCAATGGCTGCACAAGCCCACTGAAACGTGATCGTTCCACCGGCCCTGGAGGTCGGTTTTTGTGGACACCGGAGATGCGCGGCGACCGCTCCCCAACCCAGAGACTGGCTGACCAGCAACAGCAACAACAACGGCAACGTTAAGCGGCGGAGCCACCCGCGCCCCCTGCGGCTACACAAGCTCCACTCACCTTTTATGCGTTTTAGGCTGGATTTGAAACTTTGAAACCTAAATTCCCATAATCTAAATGTTATACTAGTTATACACGCAATCTCTTGATAATTTAAAACTAATTTGACTGGAAGGCGCAGGTAATCAAGAGAATGTTTATTAAATTGTAAATCATTAAAGACATACGATTCATACACTTTCGTGATGGACCTTTCGCTTTTCGGGACGGTGTTACTTTATTTTGAGCCAGGTATGAGCGATATTATTGCCTATGGAACACATCCCACATGAGGTATGTGATTAATTTCTCAAAGCTGAAAATGTTATACTCCATTAATCTAGAATCGGGAAAAGAAATAGGCAAGATATATTTATAGACAGTACATTCGTTCACTAGGCACATTGTTGATTTAAACAGAATTATTTTTAGTTTAGGCGGGAGCACGATAAGACATACGTCTTATGCCCGCGTCTTCCACATAATATACAATTATGATACATGGAATATACTAACAAGTGGCGGATGCACACTATAGCATTAACATTACTGATATAGTAATTCATTTGTCTAGAGAGTGAGGGGTGACGGATAGATGGTGAGAGGGAGAGAGAGAGAGAGGAGAGGGAGGGAGGGAGGGAGAGAGAGGGATGGTGAGAAATAGGGGTGGGTGGTGGGGTGGGTGGGGGAAGAAAGATAGAGAGAGGACTACGAGTGCTGTGTATTCACATGCGTGTACAATTTCAGTATAGTACAGCTCATAAACAAGTCAACACGCCCCCAAAACAAGACCAGGACATGTTAGTTAGTACGAAATGATTTATTGAACATTTTGAATGCAATTGGACTGGCCGACATCAATGCCTTAGGTAGCAATGCCCACCAATTCAGCTGCGTCCATCATATTCAACAATAGGTTAATTTTGCCCTGTAAATGCGCTAAGTTGTCCCTGATCTGCACCGTACTGAATGTATCCACATATGTACATTGTTGGCTCAATGTTTTATGCTATGTTTTATCTATTTCACCAGTTATATAAACACGAGTTCGAACACAGTTTGCTTCAAATTTGGATAAGTAAGCGGGATGTTGCTAAAAACGGTCAGTATCGACAAGATATTAGCAGACAATTTCTGAGGTATTGATATTCCCTTCTGTATTGAAATTAGTGTCGCCATGCAAGATGTGTCTTAACGTGAGTGTATGAGGAATATCATTAGTCACTAATGCATTACGGAAAGCAAGTTTTTTCTCCCTAAAAAGAGGACAGTCGAAGATATCATCAGGATGTGCACAAGAACAAGTTGTGGAGTCCGTCAGATGATTGCCAAACAGATGCCTATTAAGACTCCTGCAACTATTGCGAAGCGGGCTTAGAGTAATATTACCTGATCTGGACCCAACATAATACCAGGGTGTGGGTAGTCTTATGCTTTGCATTCCTTTTAGTTTGCTCTTAAATTCTTATACGGCAGTAGACGCTGTGACAGGCGCAGGAAGGTGATTCTAGGCATGGATTGTTGCTGGGAAGAATGATCCATTGTAGACCTCAGTACGGCATCTGTAGGGAGTAAAACGATTCTAGTGCCGAATATTATATGGGTTCCGGGCTTGGGATATCAAGGGAAGGCGGTAGGTCAAAGTTTTACATGTCATTCCGTTAACAATTTTGTAGAGCATAAATAATCTGTGGCTTTCCCGTCTATGAGATAATTTTTCTATTCCCGTTTCAATGTATAGATCGTCCATGTATGCACTACGGTTTAAACCGCTTATTGTCATAAGTACTTCTTTTTGGACATTTTCAAGTCTAGTGATAAGGTATTGTGGTAGACTATCACAAACAACATCAGCGTATTCCAAACTTGGCCTGATGAGGCACAGTGTTGATGATGTTAAGTGACTGTGTTCTACAGCTGAAGAAGTGAACGCTTCTGTCAGCTCAGGTTTTTATTAACCATGTCCACTGCGAGTGTCCTAAGCTCCATTAGGTTCTTTCTTATCCTTAGTGGTCCTAGCTTACATTCGTTGAGGTCTGATCGCCAAACAGTTAGCAAGTTGATGTAATTTGCTTACCTGGTACCCTGCCACATGTCACTACAAATTAGCAAGTTGATGTAATTTGCTTACCTGGTACCCTGCCACATGTCACTACAAATTAGCAAGTTGATGTAATTTGCTTACCTGGTACCCTGCCACATGTCACTACAAATTAGCAAGTTGATGTAATTTGCTTACCTGGTACCCTGCCACATGTCACTACAAATTAGCAAGTTGATGTAATTTGCTTACCTGGTACCCTGCCACATGTCACTACAAATTAGCAAGTTGATGTAATTTGCTTACCTGGTACCCTGCCACATGTCACTACAAATTAGCAAGTTGATGTAATTTGCTTACCTGGTACCCTGCCACATGTCACTACAAATTAGCAAGTTGATGTAATTTGCTTACCTGGTACCCTGCCACATGTCACTACAAATTAGCAAGTTGATGTAATTTGCTTAACTGGTACCCTGCCACATGTCACTACAAATTCTAGTGCCTTCTGAGCAGGCGTATTGTCTGACATTTGAAGCACTTGTTCCAACATTATAGGGAAGAAAATGTTGGCATAGTCCTAAATCAATTCACATTGCAAAGATTGGCAGTTAGTCTCCATATGTGCAGCTTTCTCCTCAAACGTATTTCAAGACCGAGAGGTGTATCTGTACAACAAGAGCTCACGGCATATACAGAGGAACACGCTACAAAGATATGTGCTGGTTCAAAAGAATGGGAACTGAAATTCATTACATTCATCTGATTATCCTAAATGTATCGTGAACATAGTGGCATGCAGTATATGTGTTAATCATCACAATGCATTGGCCATGTTGGTAACGAACACATGTAGGAGAATCAAGTCACGCGGTCGAATTTACCATGCTCAAACCAAGAAGAATGTAGTAAGTTACAATCCGAGCTAGCAAGAAGCATATGAGGTTATGGCCATGTAGTGCTTACGATATGGAGGGTCGTGGGATAAATTAGAAATATAATAAAATATATCATTCCTAAAAATAATGGAGAGATGAGTATAAGCGTCTGTTATGCAGACCAGACAACTGTCGTTTGCACACAGATCGGGAAAAGTGTATCAGTCGGACAAATCAGCATGGCTCGATGCTATGGCGAGAAAAGATACCTCACAATGAAACTAATGCATCACGGTTTGGCAGAGACAAATATATAACAAAGACTTCGGTCAAGCCGATAATATCTCAAGAGCAAACTTTCCCGTGATCGATGGCTCGATATGTATCTAAATCACGCTCAGTTTTAATTAAACTCCTCCCACTTTGTTAATCGTATTGGAATCGATTTGTTAATTCCAAGCGTCCAAATTTCCAGGCAATTGTACAGGTAAGCTGTTGAATAGCAATAGCCCCCCAGTCAAATGTATTTCAAAATATTTAATTGAATGCTTAGTAAATTGTAAACCCATCAACAACATGGAATTCGTATCTGTTTTCGAGACTATGCTTATGATTATGACGTGATTATGAATATGACGTCAGAAAATATGTGACGTGTTTGCTTATGACATCAGATACTTCTGGGACAGCTCGGATTTCTCTATTACAGTTAGCTAACATATTATATATAGATAACACGGTCATGTGACACGGCTCTAGGGAAAGATGTGGATTGACATGTACATGGAGATAGTCATATCGAGGGCAGAGCTTTGTCAGATAGGATGCAAGATTTGGCCGCTGTGCGTATGATTTGCCATTGTCATTGTCACCGTGACTGCTGCCTTTCAAAGATAAAACAGCCATTTCATTGTTTTTAGTCAATAATTTATCAAATCCTTTTTAGAAATTCCATTCATTTACTTGTTACCTTTTCAGTCCCAATGACATTCGAGAGGGTAAACGCCTTTAATGGAGAATGGTTTGCTATAATATTTCTAAAAACACTTAAAGGAAAGGTCCAATGAGCAGGGTAAAGATGGAAAGTGGATTGAGCAAGTGGAAACATATTATATATAAATATCCATGTGTTTACCATCCTAATGTAACAGACCAGTATAATGCTATCGACAGTACCATACGCTTATTAATTCTCATTTAGTTATACCACATGCTTTCCATTTCCTCTGACTTTATGGAACATGGGATAAGCCATCAAACGTACAAATAAATTACATAAGAAGTGGCTGATTAATCGATCAGTATATGCAAGTTAATCTCATTTTCCTCTAACAAACCCGTTGATCAACATCATATTATAAGTGTCTCTTTGTACCTATAGAAAGTTTGTTCAAATCAAGTGAACAGATAACTGTATTCTGGAATGAAGATCATGTGATAAGATTGTATCAGGCAGGAAAGCATTCATGAATATTATTGTCAAAATATCGAACACATAATATTTATTTAGAAGGGCAGTGCTGACAAGCGCATTAGTTTAATGGCATACTACATAATACCCAGGAAACCATGACACATAGAAGTTGGCCGCCTTAGAGCATACTTTGAGCGTTGCTAGATGACCAACACGGATTCTTCTTTTTATTGCACACGATATAAAACAATCCATTTTGTAACATCTAAATCTACGATTGCAACTTCTATTTTCGGAACCTGTGAATCTCGTAATTCCACTGAGTACTCTGCAATGCTAAAGTGCTTATCTAATTACGGTAACATGAACCTATTAGTATCCTGGGAGGGAATTATGGAAGAATTATGTGATGTTGCGTGTTTATTATGTCATTATTGTTATGCTATAAGATGTGTTGATCTCATTAAGCCAAAAAGGTCGTCAACGATTTTATGTCCAATGTTACATAGCCTCAAATACGAGACACTGTCATGGCGCTCAGGGGAGTCACAAAATAACCCAAAACATTATCTATCGCTGCACCTCCCCACCCATTACAGGCTAAACTCCGCCCACGCTTTGCGCATGTTGGGATCGATTTATATATAATACCTCTTTCAGGTAGGTGGTCAAGGTGCAGAAACCTGCGTTGCTCTGGTTCCTTCGGGAATGACACAACGTAGAGCCTTGGTCCTTGCACTAAGGTACCGTTGCGCTCAAGTTAAACCTAAAACACCAACACCCCCACATTGAACTCAGAACCCACAGAATCACACTATCGAGGTAACTATAAAGGTCACCTGATGAATATTGTGAAACTAATTTGATTGGGGACTGTTACTGCCTATCGTCAAATTAGGTAGTCTCAAAATATTCAAAAGAGTGTTTATTAAATAGCAAATCAGGTTGAATAGGCAGCAACAGCACCCAGTCAAATTAGTTTCAAAATATTCAATACGTTACTTGTAGTTATTTTGGGATTCTGGCAATTGATGGTTCAAAGTATATGAATTGATTCCAACACTCGAAAAGCATGGTCAGAACTTAACTATAAATGGGCGGGGCATAGCTAGACATGGGCGGAGAATAGCTAGACATGGGCGGGGCATAGCTAGACATGGGCGGAGAATAGCTAGACATGGGCGGGGCATAGCTAGACATGGGCGGGGCATAACATGGGCGGGGAATAGCTAGACATGGGCGGGGCATAGCTAGACATGGGCGGAGAATAGCTAGACATGGGCGGAGAATAGCTAGACATGGGCGGGACATAGCTAGACATGGGCGGGACATAGCTAGACATGGGCGGGGCATAGCTAGACATGGGCGGGGCATAGCTAGACATGGGCGGGGCATAGCTAGACATGGACGGGACATAGCTAGACATGGGGGGCCATAGCTAGACATGGGCGGGGCATAGCTAGACATGGACGGGATATAGCTAGACATGGGCGGGGCCATAGCTAGACATGGGCAGGGCATAGCTAGACATGGGCGGGGCATAGTTAGGCATGGACCACCCGTTGATATTATTGAGCTACTGTATTGCTTCATGAAAGAACATCAACGTTATTCTTACTACATGGTAGTGGAGACAACACGCTGTATAACATAGACAAATGCAGCATGGATACCAAAATACGCAGAGCCGGATTAAGGACACTCGGGGCGCATGGCATATAAAACGAAAGGAGCCCATACTGATGTGCTGTCCGCGGGTGGGATCGTGAGGTGGTGGTGGGTGTGAGCGTCGACGTCTGGCTCCATGACATTGTGACTGAGTGTTCTTGGGGTCCTTCCAAAATATTTTGAAAATTAGATGCTCTGAGAAGCATTTTACTGTATGCGTGCGTAGGTGGGTGCGTGGGTGGGCGCGAGTCTCGGTGCGTTAGTGCGTGGGTGCGTGCGTGCGTCCATGCGTGTTTGTGTGTGTACGTGCGTGTTATCGTGTGCGTGAGAGCGTTTGTGCTTGTGTGTGTGTGTGTGTGTGTATGTGTGCATGCGCAGGTGCGTGCGTGCTTACGTGTGTGTGTGTTTCTTTGTGCGTGCGTACGTACGTACGTGCGTGCTCGTGTGTGTGCGTGCGTCCGTATGTGCATGCATATGTGTTTGCGTGTGTGTTTATTTGCGTGCGTGTGTGTGATGCCTGGACCCACCATCCCCCCCCCCCCCCCTACATGATAAAACGAAAAACATGTCTGAAAATTGATAGATTTAGAAATTGTAAATTTATAGATTTACAGGCAGCCGTTTTTATATTTTAAAAATATTAAACGACTGGTTTAATCAAAGCAGATCCCTGACATTAACACAGCGCTATCGAGAACTTACCCCTGTAATGTTTCTATAATTACTGCGTTATATTTAGGTTACGACAAACAATAGATTGTAAGCCGATGAGGTGGGGGAGTAGAACATTGTTTTTCACTTATGGCTGCGGGCCCTTGTACCCCTGGGCCACTGGGCCCATTTAGCATGGCATTGGAACAACGTCACAATTATATACAGTAATATGGATAAATGAATCGTTCCATATTGTTATATCAACATTCACTAACCATTTAAGGGTTAAATTTGGTCCAGAATATCACAATATTTGCTTATTTAATTCCAATTTGCAGGTCAAGAGAATAATATTTTTGATAAGCTAACCCTGGCATGACTGTCTTTGTTACTGAGCCAGTCATTCCCGTGATAAATTCTCAAAAATAGTCTTCTATTAGCCTACAAATGGTCATTCCTCAGCATCACTGCAGAGACTGATATTGGCCAGTTCCGTCATGAAAGGGTTAATTTGGATCTGCGCCTTCTTTTGTTCATATGGTATATATCTACTAGTCACATAAGAGCTTCACCTGTAGAAACGACACTTACAATTTGTTTGTTCATCTTTCATACTCAGTGTCTTTCGCTTAGTCTGTACCTGCTGGTATACAGGATAAATGACTAATATAGACTGCCAAATGGTTGTTCTGCACGTAGTCAATGCGTATAGTAGATATGTATGTGGAAAGCAACTCGTATTCTACACTATAATGCTTTGTTGAAAGGGCCGGTAAATCACAGTAACTTATAAGCACATCTAAAGGCTGGATTTGAGGTAAAATACTATATTTGGTAGGATCATAATCTCACATTCAGTGACCAGCTTCTGGCAAGTAAAGTTTAATGCTTGATTCTTATACCTTTAGCGTATTGGCTACAAAATAAGCTTCTATGCCGGTCTGATATATCTGGGCCAAATGCGGTAGAGCCAGACATCTTGGATTTCGCTGTCAAGGAAACCACTAATCACAAAACTAACCTATGAAATGGGTTCCTTATCCTCAAATTAGTTGAAAAGACGTGATTTCAATTTTTCAGGAATATTTTGATAAAAGGTTAATTTGTTAGTTGGCCGCCGGTTGCCATTTTGAATTTCGCGCTATATCACATTTGGTCCTGAGTTTCCAGACCAACATAGGATCTTATTCAGTACTAAATGCCCTACCAAAAGAACGATAAAACTGTACTTGGAAGAAGTTAATCACTGAATGTGAGATTAAAATCCTACTATAGGTCTATTACGCGTGCTCTAGAAACAAGACATTTCTTATTCTATTTCATTTTTCTTATGCCTTTGATTTATTTCTCTGATTCTCTAATAATGGGCCCGTTTAAAACAGAAAGGACCTATTTTTCATGGCGAGAGCCTAGTTGAAAGCAAAGTGAATAGGCCCATGTTTATTGTAAACCCCTCATTCACCT
The DNA here is from genome assembly GCA_034401795.1 of Chaetoderma sp. LZ-2023a. NCBI lineage: Eukaryota > Metazoa > Mollusca > Caudofoveata > Chaetodermatida > Chaetodermatidae > Chaetoderma > Chaetoderma sp. LZ-2023a. The sequence goes on along the minus strand of CM067360.1, from coordinate 21,542,748 downwards.
AATCTAGGTATCATAGAGACATACCTTTATTCACACTCGTGTCTGCTATGCACATTCGACCCGCATACAGAGAACTGTTGTACCTATCCAACATTTTCGCTAATCAACTAGGGGTTAATGGCCAACACAACTCAAAAGATGGAGGGAGGGAGGGAGGGAAGGGGGAGGGAGGGATGGATGGGGAGGGATGGGGAGGGGGAGGGGAGGGGGAGGGGAGGGGGAGGGAGGGAGAGAGAGAGGGAGAGGGAGGGAAAAAAAAAAAACGAGAGAGAGAGAGAGGGATAGGGAGGGAGGGAGGGATGGAGAGAGAGAATGTGTGGGTGAGTGGGTGGGTATGTGTGCGTGCGTGCGTGCGTGTGTGCGTGCGTGCGTGCGTGCGTGCGTGCGTGCGTGCGTGGTGTGTGGTGTGTGTGTGGTGTGTGTGTGATGTGTGTGTGTGTGTGTGTGTGTGTGTGTGTGTGTGTGTGTGTGTGTGTGTGTGTGTGTGTGTGTGTGTGTGTGTGTGTGTGTGTGTGTGGTGAAATTTCTATCTATGTCAGGCCCATTTCTAATTACACTGCGCCCACATTGAACGCTTGGTGGAATCGATTTGTGGGTCCGAAACCAGAATTCCCAGGATCCCAAAGCCTTTGAATATTTTGAAACCAATTTGATTTGGGCGTTTTTCCTGCTTATGTCTTTGGGAGTTCTAGCGGTTTTTCGTAAATCAATATAGCCTTTAAATCATTCAATCCCATCAAAGAGCTGTATCTGGAATACGAGACTACCGGGGTGTGGTGTGGTGCGGTGCGATGCGGTATGGTGTAGTGTGGTGTGATGTGGTGGTGTGTGGTGTGATGGGATATGGGGTGGGGCGGAGACGTGTAATAACGATGAGATCAGATCTGTCACTCAAGTAAAAGACGTCATAATGATTTACGTCATATGTAGGCCCACGATACCATCAAAATGTTTAGTGAATGACGTATTTAGGTCCGTCATGTACATTGTATCGTCCGTCAGTTGTTGGGATTATATGTTTACTATTTAATAAACATTATGTTGAACATATTGAAGCCAATTGTATGGAGCAATAGCAGCCAGTCAAATTAGTTTCAAAATATCACCGTGGCACCAGAGTCAGCAAATACAAAGTCAGGATAGGACGTCATTGTATAAATCTGCTAAGCGCATTACGAGGTGACCTCACGAAAGCAGGACTCGGTACACTCAAGTCAAGAATGGACCTGAGGAAGCTAAGGATTTTGGCTGAGGAAAAGACACAGTGCGCAAAAGCGAAGAAGGACTGATTGCAGCTGTAGGATGTTTCCACTACTACAGCCGCAGAATACAGTAATCATACATACTATTGAGGAAACATAATGTTGAATATTTAAATTTAATTAAATAAGCAGCAACAGCACCCAGTCAAATTAGTCTCAAAATATTCAACATCTTACATCTCCATTTTTGTGGAAATTGAGATTCAGAGCGATTAGGGATCGACTGATCCCAACACGGACAAAGTGTGGGTGGAACTTAGATAGAGGTGGGTGGGGCATAACTAAAACTGGATTCCTCCATTGCAGATAATCTTGATAATGCGGTTAATTGAAATGTACAACACCCAAACAACTGATTAAGTAAGACCATTGATATGAATCAATAGTCTCCTCTCCATAGTGGGTTTATGGCAAAATAATTACTCCTAAGCTCAAGATAATAAATGCATGGGACTAATATTGTATTAATATTAAAGCGAAATCTGTGGCATTTTGTATTCATGAGACGGGGTTTATTGCGAGAGCACTCAATATGTGTACAATGAATCTATGAGATGTGTCTGTTTTGCATATTGCGTCAAAGCTATATCCTACAGTGCTGGATGCTTCTAGGAATTAGCCAATTTGGGAATAAACATCCAGGGCATCATATATCAGATACATTACCGATAGAGATGGGAAGTTGACAGGATAAGCCTCTGATATTTAAGATTAAACATCCAGGCCATCATATATCAGATACGTAACCGATAGAGATGCTGATTGCTATATTAGAATAAATTAGAGCAAATAATCCCACACGCGTTCATCATATTTGATGTCTGCACAACCCGTCGCCTCTACGTGCGTGTGGAATTGGGGTTAGGGTGGGGGTGTTAGGCGCGTCTAATGTAAACATCCCCAGACAGATCGTGACCAGCTTATGTTACAGACACACATCTATATGAATTTTGTATTATCTCTATGGAGACGAGACGGGAAGCTGAATGGATAAGCCTCTGATATTTGGTGCCATAACAATACCGTGTTTCAGAAGTATCGGGATAGCAGGCACAATTAGATAGATGGCAACCGTAATGACAGTCTACGCGACAGTAGAGTAGATGGTCGTCATAAGTCATCCAGGCATTGCAATAGATAATTATCTGTCTATGAGAGAGTAGAGTAGATGTTCTTCATAATTCATCCATGCATTGCAATAGTTTATGATCTCTCTATGCGAAAGAAGAGTAGATGTTCTTTATAATTCATCCATGCATTGCAATGGATAATGATCTGTCTATGAGACAGTAGAGTGGATGGTAATCATAGGCCATCCATGCATTGCAATGGATAATGAGTAGATGGTAATCATAGCCCATCCAGGCACTTGTAAAAGTTAATGGATTGATGTTTTCATTTATAATAGCTGAAGAACCTGATCAGAATGCTAGAGTAAAACTTGACAATTATAAGTATTAGTTTTGTATAAGGCTAGTAACATGACCTAAGAGACAGCAACGGATACACGGCAACAGATCAATAGTAATAACAGAACCGTTAAAGTGGCAACAAATGTGCGACATAAGGATGCTAACATAGTAAACCATTGACCCACCACCCCGACCACAGTGTGTGCAAAAGAACACGGGGCATTTAAATATAAAATTACATATCACAAATCCCATAACCGTGTGAGAGAGTGACAGCTGGTGAATTGCTCGCCGAGTTTTGCAAAATAAGCAGCAAAATACATTGATGTATCCCGGCCATGTGAACCGTGTAACCTTAAAAGCATGCATGTTACGTGATCAGTGGTGGCTCATGCTTCCATTGACAGTGCGACAACTTGAAAATTCTAAACATTAATTTTATTAGCAAAGCAGATGGTTTCTTAATGGCGGTATTAGTGCTTCGGGTTTGTCAGGAATAACTTTACATTAGAATGTAACGAATATCTGTGAGGCATCGTGTGCCTCGTTTGACGATGCCAGTGGGCTTGAAGCCAACACAGTTCGAGGTAACATTGAGTTCTAACATTCATAGAACACTGGACACGATTTCAGGGCAACTATTTTGTGTTGTGCACTAATTTTGTATTTGCATTGAATAAATCATTCCCACCCCACACACACCAGGATGTCGCATTCCCATAATTTGTTTACATTGATTTAGATACAAATACGGGCTGGGCTTTACACCAACCAAAATTATGAATGAATCGGGTGGCTAAAATTTGATGCGCGATTTCGCTTAAAATCCATGTATGTATGATTATTGTATTCTGCGGCTATATTAGAAAACACCCTACAGTCCTTCTTCGCTTTTGAATACTGTGACTTGTCCTCAGCCAAAATCGTTAGCTTCCTCAGGTCCATTCTTGACTTGAGTGTATGGAGTCCTGCTTTCTTGAGGTCACATCATAGTACGCTTAACATATTTATGCAATGCCGTCCTCTCCTGGCTTTCTCTTTGCTGGCTTCCAGAAGGGAGTATTCCAAGGGTCTCTGTGCTGATGTGTCTTCTGGAATACTTAGCACATGGCCAAACTTGGACCATCTTTGTGAAAAAACGAACTGACATAGAATGTTGAAATCTTCAGAATATCTACAGGATCGCCAAATGTAATTAAAATCTAATATGGACGTAAAGCACCCACTTTGGTACACTCGTTCATATGGAGGTACAAATCTCAAATTTTGACCATAGCCAGTAGCTACACGCCTTCAGATGAACCATCTCTACATATTGTATAATTCAGTGTCCACAGATCGGAAAGATATTTAAAGACTGGTAAAATGTAATTACGTATTTTCTTAGAAATCGCACGTCAAAATTAAGCATGTATTTTGGCTACCAGATATATATTTTATTCAAGCGAAAAGAAAAGATTTATCACTAACTGGATTTTCTTTGGATTAGCAAAAGCTCTTGGAATATTCTCTTATGTTACCAAGAATTCAAGTATTTTGTTCCATGGAGTGTTTAACTACCGAGCTTTATAGTCACGTTGTCAGCAATGGTGGTGACATTGCATTAAAGCAATGCCGTTGAAAAACTCTTGAAATATTTAGAGACTTCTACTTTATATTCTGTAAAGGCATGTACTATGCAATACGCATGGAGACTGTGGCATTGAGTTAGTGAGGCGTGATGGGAGACAGGGATCTTCAAATTACGTTGCTAAGTTCGTCGCTGGCGGACTAAGCGCTGTTGTACGAATTATATGTCATTACTATTTAATAAACAAGCTTTTGAATATTTCAAAACTAATGTGACTGGACGCTGGTGCTACAAAATTCAACAGCTTACCTATATAATTTTCTGGAAATTTATAGTCATGAAGTTCAGGGATCGCTCGATCCTAACACGTGGCGAGTGGATGAAGCGTTGCTAAAGATGGGCGAGGCATAACTAATACAAGATTTCTCCAGTGGCATGGTAATAGAGGGATCCAGTCCTAGTTATACCCCGCCCATCTCTAGCAATGCCTCTTCCATTTTTAGCAATGTCTCGCCCATTTCTAGCAATGCCCCGTCCATTTCTAGCAATGTTACGCCCATTTCTAGCAATGTCCCGCCCATTTCTAGCAATGCCGACCCATTCCTACCTAGGTTACACCCACTTTCCACCAACGTGTTTGGATCGACCGAACTCTGAATGCCCAGTATCCCAATATCAAGGTAACAATACAGGTACGCTATTGGATATTTGGAACTGATTTGATTAGGTGCTGTTGCTGCCTATGGCACCAAACTAGTTTTAAAGTTTTCTGGAGAATGTTTACTAAATATTAAATTCATTAGAGACATAGAATTCGTACACTGGACGGACTATTTCAGCTTCATGACGGAGTATTCTCTGTCATTTATGATTGTGACATAATCTTACATGTACTTGATCTACCGATCGGATTATTCCAATGCGCATCACGCACAATACAGGTTTGTCATGATAGATCGCTAGTATTGATCATGTGTTCCTGTTAACAACCTCGTGTAAATTACCACCGTGCTATTTTGATCAGTAGGCCTACTAATATTTATATTGCCCTTCTGCCTCCTACAGCCCACCTCCATTATCAATTCATATGACTAGTCCTACGTTAAATATGATTTAATTTTGAATGTGCCCATATCTGGCATTAATTGGTGAATATGCAATCTCACATACTTATCAATCAACTGTAATCTATATCTCGTGTGTGTATGCCCGCTAGGCCTACTTAAGAGAACCATATAGGACATAGCATGACAGTTTCCGTTTATTCTCGGGCAATGACCATCTTAACAAGGACACATTCGGATAGATATCCAGAATACATGATGTCGCACTGCAGCATATATGCATATGTAGACGAGGAGTGTTGCCAAGGCTTATTTCCAACCATTTTCACCATTTTCAAAAATAATTGGCCGACCACCGGTTTATTACAGATTACATATAATACATCAATGCTGATTCTAAAATAACTATACAAAATAATATTGACGTCATTTTATCTCAACTGCAAAGAATTTCTTGATTCACCTTCTAAAAAGGCTGTTGCCCCGTGGTGGGCAGATCTGATGGAATCGTACATATCATTGATTTAGCCACTTTCTAGTGATCTCGTCAATGAGGCCATATTAGGTTTTACACACCAACGTAAGCAAATAATAGCTGTCAATGTAAACAGGCACATGTATCTGCTTTCCTGTATCTATGGCAATGGTCTATCCGTCTACGCCTCATAGATCAATATACGCGGGTTGACATTGGGCAATTATTATTTCTTTAAAATACATTGAGAAAAATGCGTTTCCTAATGCGAATATCTAAAATATTCATCTTGAGTTCCGATCTAAGCGATTCAGGGAATAAATCTGCTGCACGGTAGTATATTGATGTAAATTTACATATATTGGCAAAATGTTTTTCCTAACATTCGAATGTGGAAAACAACTCGTGTCTAATAAAGAAGCTTGGAACTGTTATTGATCAAAAAGTCTACTACAATGGGTGGCTTCTCATATATCATACTTGTTGACAGAGCTGACAGAACATATTTTGCAAGAATTATTTTGTTATTCTAAACACGACACAAGGCAAATTATCTGTCGTCAGTTGTATCTATACAACTGTGCAAAAGTTAAGCACCAGCAAAAACAATAGAACGTAGAAACATGATGGTACAACTAGGCTGCCATACTTTTTGTCCCCGCGTTAGCTGACATAATTCCAAGTACGAAATGCACATGCATGCATGACTTCACGCCGCTTGATGTCCGTGCGTGGCGGGAAACAGCACACGTGTTCAGTTATGTAAAAGTCCAGTTTGAGGTGTAGAACATTACATACAGATTTAGGCGACAAGATTAGGAATTTTGTGTTCATGACCGTGGTTTATTTGTACAGAGAGAATTAGCTCTTGATTGTGAACCGCTATGGCAAGACGAAGGTTAAGTGATCGTGTGAAATGGCAAATCATAGGCATGCATACCACTGGTATGTCATGCAGAGAGATTGGCAGACAGCTGAACATTAACCATACTGTAATCAGTCGTTTGATTGCAAAACATGGGCAAACTAACGAGGTGAAGGACAGGCCTAGATCTGGAAGACCGAAGAAGACTACTGCCCGTGATGATCGAGCCCTAGTACGCCTTGTTAGGAGATCTCCATTCACCAACAGCAGAGTGCTCAGCCAGCAATGGGAAACGCGCAATAGAGTGTCAATGTCTACCGTCAAAAGGAGACTGTATGCTGCTGGCATGAAAGCTAGGAGACCTGTCAGACGTCCTCTCCTCACTGCACACCACAAAGAGGAGCGTCTGAGGTGGTGCAACGAAAGAAGACACTGGAACATGAGATCCTGGAGACGGGTACACTGGTCCGATGAAAGTCGGTTCCTGATTCATGCCACAGATGGTCGAACTCGTGTATGGAGGTCCAGACGCACGGCGTACGACCAACGTAACTTCATGGAAGAAGTTCCATTTGGTGGAGGTTCCGTTATGATATGGGGATGCATCTCATTTGATTGTAAGCTGGATCTGTTGACTGTACCTGGAACACTAAATGGACAAAGATATCAAGATTCCATACTGGATAGAGTTGTGGTCCCTCATTTTGTAAATCATGCACCTGGAACCCACCCTATATTCATGGATGACAACGCCCGACCACATCGTGCTAGAGCTGTGCATGAATACCTCCGCCAGAATGCCATCGAAACCCTACCATGGCCAGCAAGGAGCCCTGACATGAACCCTATTGAGCATATCTGGGACATTCTGGGAAACATGGTGAGAAGGAGGGATCCTCCTGTGCAGAACCTACAGGAATTAACAGACGCACTCCATCTTGAATGGCAACGAATACCACAATGGCGTATCAGTCGGTTGGTGACCAGCATGAGACGTCGTGTCCAGGCCGTCATCCAGGCACAAGGTGGATATACCCGGTATTAATAATGACAGTCTCAAACTCGTGCACAGATGTTAAACTTCGTTTTAAGACACCATTAATGACAATCTAGCCACGTGTGTCAACTGTAGGGCAATAGTTGTCAGTTGTGTCAACGTAACCATATTCAGGCCTCGTTTTCAAGTTCAAACAAAAACATACAGTGTTTCCCCACCATCATAATCAGCATTACTCTAGTTGCATTATTACCTCTTGCACTAAGATGGATGGGTACATAAATGTTTATGCTATTGCTTTCTTCATAGCACATGAATATACCCTCGCATGTGCATAAAAATAGGGTGGTGCTTAACTTTTGCACAGGTGTATAGTTCGTCCAGTTCTCCCTTGTGATTGAAACATGCCACTTCTACTGATTGGCCGTCATAATACTCTATTTATTTTCATTTTGATTGGAATAATACATTGGCATCGGCAGGATCCAGGTTAGTCATGTAACTATAAGTGACACACTGATATAACGATATAGAATCTATTTTCTGGAATGGGTCCTAGGTCAAGAACTAAAATTGATTACACTATTTGACAACTTTTAATAAATTTGTTTCTGAATACTAATTCTGTTAACATGACCAAGCCGGTCAAAACTGGCCTCTGCAGTGGTCCTGGGCAATACCCATGTGTAGGCCATGAGAACATTATCTTTGAAAATTTACCCCTTGAATGATTGTTTAGCTCCGTAACCGAGCCAACCATTCCAGTGTCAACTTTTCAAAGATAGACCTTTCTTGGCCTGCAAATGGACATTCAATAAAGAAATAGTTAGATTCCTTCACTAAATTTGGTCATTAACCTTTTAATGACTAAATTTGTTCAGAAAATTAAAATATTTACTTATTGAATGTCCATTTGCAGGCCAAGAGAAGACTATTTTTGAAAGTTTACCACTGGAATGACTGGCTCGGTTATCGAAAATAGTCTTCTCTTGACCTGCAAATGGACATTTCTCAAGACCCCTGCAGAGGCCGGTATTGGCCGGCTTCATCCTGAAAGGGTTAAAGCATTAATGTGTGTCAGTTACATTAGCATTCCTTATGCACATCGGTCAAGCTGTGGGTATGGCGACCTAACGATTACGACGATAGTCTGGTATAGATGGTCATATCTGTTCATGTATTGTTGTTTACCAATAGCTTTATGAAACACAAACAAACAATTCAAATAATATTCTTCTTCGACAATACAAAAGGTATTCGCCTATCGCTTCTAATCTAACACGTCGAGTCACATCATATATTGCTAAGCAAAGTACTTGCCGTTTGTGTACTGATTTGTGTTTTTCTAGATGGCGGTTCAATCAGAATGTACTGAATCGTGAATCTAAATATTTTATCCCAGCAGTGAGCATTCTGTGGGATATGAAATTTAATTAAGATAGAAATAAACTGTTCTGCAATAGTAAAATGTAGGGTTTTTTCAAAATCAACTCGTAGAGCCATGTAATATGCTTCCTCATTCAGCGATAAAGGGATCACGAAATATATGTTGACGTTTTAAAGGCAATCTCTTGCTAAATGACTGGTACATTCCTGCAATGCGAGAGAGTAATCGTGTATATGCGCTGTAAAACCGTCAGTGGAACACGGTTCACTAGAACTGCCATATTGAGTTCTCGATAATAAAACAAGCAAGAATTCCGATTGGCTTTGGGGTGTGTCAATCTGCCAGAATAAACCTTGCAGATGTATGGCATGGAGGCCAAAGCTATCGTCTAATAGCTTCATTAAGCAGAGAATAATGTCTTTGCCACGATTATATTTGCCATTGAAAGTAATTCATATGGAGATATATTAAGACATTCTACTCTACAGAAAACAATGCTTCAACCATACCTGGCTTTCTTTATTTTCTTTATAGATGACATATGTTTCAGCTTGTAATATAGATAAGGTTTATTGTGTATTTTCGGTATTGTGTACATGTAAAGAAACAAGGTGCATTGATGTCAATAAGCTTTGCACTGATATACAGCCGTGAGATGCCAATGTAAGTCGTGCAGTATGTCTCCAATATGAATCCACTTCTAGTACAGAACTGAGTCCACATAGGGTGGAAACATTAATGCTGAACATCATACGACGAGCTGTGATTTCCCCCAAGCTGATGTATGTTCTCGCTAATTGTCTCAGTTGAGCTACGGCTAGAATCAAATTCTTGATCTGTGGATAACCATGCACCAAGATTCTGGCAGATTCCAATTTTGGCAGTTATTCAGGAAAATCCGAAAAATTCGAAAAATACATAGAAATCCGGAAACTCTGAAAGAATTCGGAAAATCTGAAAATTATTTGTAACCTGACAAAACGGAAAGTCGCGGGTCGCAATTTGTGATTGTGATTGCTCTTGCTCAAGCTTGCAAGCATTATGTATATGATCGGTTGTTGACACGCAATGTCTGCCCATGAGTGCTGTACATGAGCCAGATTCCTAACACATACTTCATCTATATAAGACTATAAGCTAGATCTTAACTTGAACCATTTATCTATATTAGGCCCAAGCGTAATCTATCAACTGAGACTGATATAAGTCGAAGAAGAAGATAATGAAGAGTGGCTGATGATTAATAGTTGTTATGATTAAATAATGTATGTGAGCGATTCCGTAATTCGTCCGCGTGCGTACGGAGATTATTGTAATTGTTCAGTATCTTTCTTATTCATATTCTTCTTAATAAAATATTTGGTAACAATTTTCTTGGCGTTCGACCTGTCACGTTAGAGCGCGTGTCCGTGCAATAATATTTCAGGTGTACCCATATATGTGAAAATCAGAGTCCAGAATGGGTAAATCCAGAAGCCGTGTGGCGAGAATTGCTGGCTCCAGAATTGTTTCCCACCTCTATGTATATATTATATGTTTACGATAGACGTGAATATGGCGAGGAACAGCTTTTGGGTGTTTTCATTGTCATCAATACAAGTGCATACGTATATGTAAACCGTTGAGACGAATATTAAAAAGCTGCCAGTCAAAATTCGACTACAATGCACACGTCGATGAGATCTCTATGGATTACAAGACGGATTTGCAACGGACGTTGAGATCTCATTTATATACCATCTCAAATGTGTTGGGATTTCGTAAATAAAGCTTTTAATGACTAAATTTGGTTAAGAAAACCAGAGTCTTTCCTTATTGAATGTTCATTTGCAGGCAGGAGAACGATATTTTTATCGATCTAGTCATTCCAGTGATAAATTGTCTAAAATACTATTCTCTTTGGCTGCAATTTGCCAGTCCCCAAGATCACTGCTTCGCCATGAAATGGTTACGGTTATTACACGGGCGTAGTAAGGCCTCATTTGGAACGAGCTTTATGGGGTTCCAAATGCAATGTTATGAAGGGACCTTGCTTGAATACGGTAGGAAGTTGCAGCTAAACGAATTTGTGATACTATTTTAAAATGTTAAAATCAGTATTATTCAATGCAATAAAGGATTACGCCTACTTATGCGATGGTGGTTCTAGTTACTCAACCATTCTGTCGGGATAAAAATATAAATATGATGAAAATCATCTAAATATATTAAGCAATAACGGTTATGAATTATACTGCAATTGTGTACTCAGCTGTTGCTATTGCACAGTGGTGTATGGCCAATGAGAAATCCGATATGAAGACGTGCCATTGACCATTCCGGGTTGACGGCTAGCAAAACATTTCCAACAGAGGGATAATGCCCAGCTGCAATATCAGTACACGGATTTAATCCAAATCAGTTTTATTTGACTCTTTTACCATTTGATGAGTGTGTACATGATACTATTTTCAATGAATGTAGCCTGCTAGTGGCAAGAGAGGAATAGCATGAACCTGCATTAACCTGCATGAACCTGCAAAACAAGTAACAAAGTCAGAAAGTTTGAATTTGTATAAGAACCTAGTGAGACCTAAAGGCTATGACAATTTATAATGACTGTATGTGCTCAAGCGGAAGATTATAATACGTATGGTAGATCGATGCTGAACATCGGTTGTGCATGGACAGAGATATTAAGATTTACGGTTTCCTATCCTGTAAACGTGCGTGCCCAGATGGATGGAACCATGGTATGTAAAGTGTCTTGTTTGAAGATAGTGATACGGCGATTTGAGACTACATACTACGTCAAGGTGTTCTAGACTGCCTACTCTAGCATCTGACATATCGAACATTGAGTGTGTGGTGTACGATTGTCGGGATTTGACATCATATGATGCCTCTGTCCATAATAGCATCGCTATTATCTCGTCAATATTTATGTGAAAATCGTATTACGAACACGACATAGGATAGGATAGAATAGAATAGAATAGCTATTGTTTGTCTATCGACATTCCGTATTGCCATCATACGTGATATCCAGTTAGGGGAATCCCACAGGCGGTTACTGACATGAGTTTTCGCCACAGAGAGGAATGAATCGAAACGATTGTTGAACAAATTCACATAAGTTTGATTGGATATTATGCTGAAGTAAAATCAGACACTCAAAGAATCAAAGCACATGTGTCTGATGGTCAGCTTCAGACCAAATGCCAAATAGTAAATGTAACGTCTGATTGCAATGCATAATTATAGATTTAAATGTGTCCTTGGTTTCTTTCTCAATGAGTTGTCTCTGATGTTCTTTGAGACATAGCCGTAGCGTGCACACCTTTATTTAACGATGGCTCGCTCAGTTCTGAGACATACTATCTTCATATTAGAATAGGATTTTGATTTGTTTGCTTTACCAAATACATGTTACGATCATATAAACTGTGTGCCAATCTGAGAGGTTACGCATTACATATGGAGCTATGTGAATCTGGTAATTCTGATGGATGTTGCCCTATTTTCATGGTTTTTCACGTGGCCATTAAGGAAAACAAAAATCTAAGAACCCATTATTGTTCCGAAAGACCATACGAGAGGGGAAATACTCAATACTAAATAAACTCCCCTGCATCGCGGGACGTACCAACGCACTATGCAGTTTATGAAAAAGGCGTTTTGATAATTCAATTCACGTGCTTCTCCGATATCCTTACTAATACAAACACTGAACTGGCATGTATAGAAGCCACTGAACCAATTGCAAACATACTGCTCTTAAAAAGAACAACAGAGCTTTCAGAATATGAACAAGTCTTAATATTCAAAGCTGAGCAAGCTATATTAACCCTTTAATAACCAAATTTCGTTACCGAGCCAGTCATTCCAGTGAGAAATTTTCAAAAACAGTTTTCTCTTTGCCCGCAAGTGGACATTGCTGAAGCCCACTGTGGGGGGGAGGTTGGGGCGGTTTTGGCCGGCTTCATCATGAAATAGTTAATGTAACAGAGCACCTTCAGTTGCAGCCACAGTTTCAATAGACATGCGATTCTAGTACAACCATGAGATATTAAGCCTGACAAAACAAACGTATATATAATTAGATAGTATAGTCCGCTTATTTAATGGCAGATTCTTAGACAACGTTAGAATAGGTTCATTAGCACATTGTTTATTTTACCCTCAATTTCTTGGTGGTGACATTTCTGTTCTCAGCATACTATGTAAAATGGAGGGATCCGACTTGTCTCCCAAGTATATGACGTCATAAACAAATACGTCACTAGCTATCTGATGTCACAATCATAAAAACCGTATAGATCCATTATGGAAATCTAAAAGGTCATCACTAGTGTACGAATTGTAGGACTTTGAGGACATTACCATTTAATAAATATTACGCTCAATATTTTGAAAATGAGTTGACTGTGAGCTGTTTCCCCAGTCGCACTAGTCTTGAAATATTCAAAAAGTTAGTTGTATAATTACGCTGAAATTGAAATTCTGCGATTAGCCAGCAACATCCTTAAATATAACTAGTTTCAAAATATTCAATAGGGTAGCTTTATATATACACCTGTGCAAAAGTTAAGCACCACCCTATTTTTACGCACATGCGAGGGTATATTCATGTGCTATGAAGAAAGCAATAGCATAAACATTTATGTACCCATCCATCTTAGTGCAAGAGGTAATAATGCAACTAGAGGAATGCTGATTATGATGGTGGGGAAATACTGTATGTTTTTGTTTGAACTTGAAAACGAGGCCTGAATATGGTTACGTTGACACAACTGACAACTATTGCCCTACAGTTGACACACGTGGCTAGATTGTCATTAATGGTGTCTGAAAACGAAGTTTAACATCTGTGCACGAGTTTGAGACTGTCATTATTAATACCGGGTATATCCACCTTGTGCCTGGATGACGGCCTGGACACGACGTCTCATGCTGGTCACCAACCGACTGATACGCCATTGTGGTATTCGTTGCCATTCAAGATGGAGTGCGTCTGTTAATTCCTGTAGGTTCTGCACAGGAGGATCCCTCCTTCTCACCATGTTTCCCAGAATGTCCCAGATATGCTCAATAGGGTTCATGTCAGGGCTCCTTGCTGGCCATGGTAGGGTTTCGATGGCATTCTGGCGGAGGTATTCATGCACAGCTCTAGCACGATGTGGTCGGGCGTTGTCATCCATGAATATAGGGTGAGTTCCAGGTGCATGATTTACAAAATGAGGGACCACAACTCTATCCAGTATGGAATCTTGATATCTTTGTCCATTTAGTGTTCCAGGTACAGTCAACAGATCCAGCTTACAATCAAATGAGATGCACCCCCATATCATAACGGAACCTCCACCAAATGGAACTTCTTCCATGATGTTACATTGGTCGTACGCCGTGCGTCTGGACCTCCATACACGAGTTCGACCATCTGTGGCATGAAGCAGGCACCGACTTTCATCGGACCAGTGTACCCGTCTCCAGGATCTCATGTTCCAGTGTCTTCTTTCGTTGCACCACCTCAGACGCTCCTCTTTGTGGTGTGCAGTGAGGAGAGGACGTCTGACAGGTCTCCTAGCTTTCATGCCAGCAGCATACAGTCTCCTTTTGACGGTAGTCATTGACACTCTATTGCGCGTTTCCCATTGCTGGCTGAGCACTCTGCTGTTGGTGAATGGAGATCTCCTAACAAGGCGTACTAGGGCTCGATCATCACGGGCAGTAGTCTTCTTCGGTCTTCCAGATCTAGGCCTGTCCTTCACCTCGTTAGTTTGCCCATGTTTTGCAATCAAACGACTGATTACAGTATGGTTAATGTTCAGCTGTCTGCCAATCTCTCTGCATGACATACCAGTGGTATGCATGCCTATGATTTGCCATTTCACACGATCACTTAACCTTCGTCTTGCCGTAGCGGTTCACAATCAAGAGCTAATTCTCTCTGTACAAATAAACCACGGTCATGAACACAAAATTCCTAATCTTGTCGCCTAAATCTGTATGTAATGTTCTACACCTCAAACTGGACTTTTACATAACTGAACACGTGTGCTGTTTCCCGCCACACACGGACATCAAGCGGCGTGAAGTCATGCATGCATGTGCATTTCGTACTTGGAATTATGTCAGCTAACGCGGGGACAAAAAGTATGGCAGCCTAGTTGTACCATCATGTTTCTACGTTCTATTGTTTTTGCTGGTGCTTAACTTTTGCACAGGTGTATACATATTGAAATTGAGATTCTGAGACATCAGGGTAATAAGTATCTACACGCATTCCACACGTGTGAAACGTGGCGGGAGCTTAACGAGAAAGAGGCGGGGCATAGTTAGCTATATCTCTCCATTGTCTTCTCTGTCATTGACGGTATGGATGTATTTCCGGCTCCTGATAGTATTGCGTTCGTGCTCACTTCTATGTATAGCTTTCCAAAGTATACACGGAGAAGCCTTTTAACGAACACACGCATATTGCCTTTGACACGTTAATTAAGAAAAGATGCTTTAATAAAAAGCAGTGTCGTGACAAATCTGGTGAACGTGATATTAACAGCAGTAACTATACCCGCGTTCTGCCACTACTTGAACTTCCCCAATAAATGGTCAACGCATCAAGAGATGCCGTCCTCGGCTAGATCTGGTCAGAATGTGTACTGTTGATGTGACAAGAAATAAGATCACATTCTCAGATAGGTATGGCAAAAATCGTTATTCTCTAAAGTCGTTGTTTTAGTAGCATATACTTCAGCATGGATACCATCCCGCGCACCCCGAAACTCAAAAATGTTCCTGCAAATTCCCACTCTGTCTGCCGCACGGAAGTAAGCACACGGCATAGGTATGTTACATTTTCCATACGACTTAATATTACACTACATTTCTTCATTCCTTTAGCTTGCCTATCCCATGTCCCTCCGTATATCAACTATTCCATCTTCAACATATGAACAAGCCGCAGGACGCGCTTACTTTCGATGAATTCAATCAGTCGATCAAGCATATGACATCTTAATCAATTACGTTACTTAATCATATAGGCTGATGTCAGAATCAAAATGTCTAATGAATGACAACCTCATGAACCTGTAGATGTCTGTTAAGTGTACGAAGTGTATGTCTTTATTATTTAATAAAGATACCCTTGAATGTTTTGAAACTAAATTTGACTGAGCGATGTTGCTAGGCAGATATATCACCTGGTCAAATTAGCTTTAACATATTGACCAGCTAGGCAGCAAGAGCGCCTATCACATTAGTTTCAAAATATTCAACAGCTTACTTGTCTAGTTACCTTGATATTGTGATGCTGGGGATTCAGGCTTTGATCGATCTATACACGGACAAAGCATGTGCGGAGTTTAGCTAAAGATGGGCAAGGCAAAGCTAAAAGTGAATTTATCCATTAACCCTATTACATTAGTGTGATGCGACAACGAAATGCTTTTCTTGGTTATTGGAACTACGAGGTAACCATATTACTAAGCCAAATAGGGAGATCCTATAGAGGTATCCATTTCTATCTATGCCCACCCATTTCTTACGAGGATCCACCCACGCATTGGCCGCGTTGGGATAGATCGAACCCTGAATTCCCAGAATCCAAATATTACGGTAACTGGACAAGTAAGCTGCTGATTAATTTGAAACTAATTTGATATGCGCTGTTACTGTCGAACAGATACCAATCAAATTAACAAAGCATTTATTAAATAATAAATCCACAACACAGACATAGAATTCATACAATTGATGGACTATTCCAGCTTCATGACGGAGTATTCTGTCAATTATGAGCTTCCATGTGACCTAATTGGTTATGACGCTATATACAATGATATACTCGAGTGGCATATTGGATTAATCTATTCTGGTTATACCCAGCCCATGTTTACCTAAGCTCCACACACCTAGTACTAGCATTTAACTAGATTTTAATATGATGGACACAAATTGCAGGTATAAGTTCAAAACTGTCTGAAATCTAACCCGAACAAAAACATTATAACACCTTTCATGGGAGATAACTCTTGACTGATGTGGGCGGCCTTTGCCCAAATGAAATAATGGTATTTCATCTATACATAATAGATGCAATATGGAAATAAGTTTCGAAACGTACCGAGATTTAGTGCGGGCAAGAATAATGTGCCGAATTTTAAATCTCTCAAGGGTGGTAACTCTTGCAAATATAGATAGATTTTGTTGAAACAGAATCGTGACACCTCGTCCATATATAATGCAACTGCATAAAATTTGAATGCCGGTTGAAAACGGGCGGGCCGGCAGGCAGACAGACAGACGGGCAAGCAGGAAGACAGTACGGTGAGCACATCTCATAATATGTCCTTTGGACAATGGCCCCTATGCACTTGAGGGGTGTGAATGTAATGACGTCAACTTGAACCTGAACTGGGCTTGCGCAAGCCTGATAAATGTAGTTTAAATGTTTGGAAATCGTAGTCTGCTTACGCACACGCACACACGCACGCACACACTTACGCACGCACGCACGCACGCACGCACGCACGCACGCACGCACGCACGCCCACCCGCACGCACGCACGCACACACATACACACACAAGCTGAAAAAAGGCGAAAAAATGTAGTTGTCAGATTAAATTAACAGCTTTCCTCAGTAATACAACCAGTGACCTTGATCCTTCCATAATACAATCCGGAGTGGGCGTTAATCCAGCAATTGATAAGACGGTCAATGACATCCGGGAAAGAATAACTATGTTATCATCCCTATCATACTGATAAGGTATATTCAGACCGACACCCAGTTCTATATAATGCTACACACTGCTAATGGTATTATCACCAAACCAGCAGATAATAACTCAGTTACAGTAATGAAGACGAAAGCTAATTATAAGGAGGCTCTGGGACAGCTGAATACGACTGTTGACAACAAAATCTTAGATAAACGACATTGTTAGCAAATTCTGTCTTCAAGTTAATAAGATATACACACAAAATGAAAGTATCGCTGATAGATAATTTATATACATCTCTGCAAATACATGCGTTCAATATTACTTTAAAATCCCTTTCTAGCAGGCATTGTAAATACATGCATAATTTCAGAATTTACACAAACTAAGCCCACGTAAAGCGCATTTCTATTTCCCCACCCTTTCAATGCATACATTGGCATTGAGAATGTTATGAGTTTGATCCACTTGGGCCTTATAAAGTAGCGGAATGTTCTTCAAGCTGATAAGGAAATTGTTGTTTTATTAGGGCTTAGGACAGACGTTCTTCTTTCCATTATTTGTTTAATGAAAATTCTCATCTAAAGCACAAGCTCGGAGATTGGAACAATACAATTAATGCACAATTGCAAGTTCAGATCGAACATCTGCGAGCAATCGCAGTATAATTACTTCTTTAATGGTCAAGAAAGTTCAAGTTTTTAATCATTAAATGTATAATTCTAGGCCAATAGAAGACTATTTTCATATATTTTCCATAGCAATGACTGACTTAATTAACAAACCAGCCATTCCAGTAGAAAAATTAAAAGAAATTCCTCTTTTGGCCTGAAACCAGACTTTTCACATGACCATTGTCGTGATCATTTCAGCCATCTTGGCCATAACCAGGTTAACAATGCTACAGACAATAGAGTTAATGAATAAGAGGCGTTCTGCTTGATATGACTATCAATATTTATAACATGGAAATGATGCGTAAAATGATACCATAAAATTGCAGCTTTATTTCTTCTAGATAATTCAGAAATAAGTAAAGAAGGAGTGAAAATATTCTGCTGTTCCTGTATGTGTGCTTGAGTGCGCGCGTGTATGCATGCGATTTGGAGTGCGCGAGTGCGTTCATGCGTATGCGTGCGTGCGTGTGTGTGCGTGTATGTGTGTAATTGCGCAAGTGCTTTCGTGGATTTGTGCGCGCGTGTGTTTGTGGGTGTTATTTATGTTCAATGCAATAAATTAAGTTCTACTGGAGAGATATTCATCAATCTTGTCTGAGGGTTTGGGCTGGGGCTTAGGGTTCTGAAGACGTGTATCCATGTTGGGATTAAATGGACAAGGGTCAAGGCCATTAAAAGATGACTCAAGTTCTACTGAAAGGATATTGACCACGTTTGAGTGGGATGGTACCATTGTGATCCCAAAGCGGTCATTTGAATTGGCCGTCGCGCAATTAATGACCATGGTCAACTAAAAGGACGCGACCATGAGACTGGAAATTCACTGGAATTCTTTTTACTATGTTCTCTATAGCATATGACATACCAAAATTTCTTCAACAGTTAAACATGAAGCGGAAACACGTAGCTGGTGGGAATGTTGAGATCGATATCATTTGATTGAAATCCCAGGCATTGCGAGAATCCTTGTATATCAATAGATGGATGTATGGCCAAAATGGCAGATGTTGGCAACTTGATGATAGAAATGGGAGATGTTTACAGACTGACAAATTGAACGGACTACAGTAACTAATATGGGGCTACTATTTGTCCTATTGATAGTTTCTTACACGATGTGACAATCTGTCTGTATCCACAATCTGGCCATATCAACAATCTGGGGTTATCTCCAATCTGTCCGTATCTACACTCTGTCCGTATCGCCAATCTGTCCATATCTATAAGCTGTCCATATCCCCAATGTGTCCGCATCTACAATCTGTCTGCATCTACAATTTGTCTGAATCTACAATCTGTCCATATCCTCAATCTGTCCATATCCACAATTTGTCCGCATCTACAATCTGTCCGTATCTACAATCTGTCCGTATCTACAATCTGTCCGGATTTACATTCTGTCCATATCAACAATCTGTCTGTATATACAATCTGTCCATATATAAAGTCTGCCCATATTTACAATCTGTTCATATCTACAATCTGTCCGTATCTACAATCTGTCCGCATCTACAATCTGTCCGTATCTGCAATATGTCTGCATCCACAATATGTTCGTATTTACAATCTGTCCATATATACAATCTGTCCATATCTACAATCTGTCCCTATATACAATCTATCTCTATCTACAACCTGTCCATATCTACAATCTGTCCATATTTAGATTCTGTCCATATCAACAATCTGTCTGTATCTACAGTTTGTCCATATTTACAATCTGTCCGTATTTACAATCTGTCCATATCTACAATCTGTCCGTTTCTACAATCTGTACGCATCTACAATCTGTCCGTATCTACAATCTGTCCGTATTTAAGCCTGTCCATATCTACAATCTGGTGGTATCTACAATTTGTCCGTATTTACAATCTGTTCATATCTACAATCTGTCGTATCTACAATCTGTCAGCATCTACAATCTGTCCGTATCTACAATCTGTCCATATCTACAATCTGTCCGGATTTACATTCTGTCCATATCAACAATCTGTCTGTATATACAATCTGTCCATATTTAAAGTCTGCCCATATTTACAATCTGTCCACATCTACAATCTGTCCGTATCTGCAATCTGTCTGCATCCACAATATGTCCATATTTACAATCTGTCCATATATACAATCTGTCCATATCTACAATCTGTCCTTATATACAATCTGTCCGTATCTACAATCTGTCCATAGCTTCAATCTGTCCGGATTTACATTCTGTCCATATCAACAATCTGTCTGTATCTACAATCTGTCCATATTTAAAGTCTGCCCATATTTACAATCTGTCCATATCTACAATCTGTCCGAATCTACAATCTGTCCACATCTACAATCTGTCCGTATCTGCAATCTGTCTGCATCCACAATATGTCCGTATTTACAATCTGTCCATATATACAATCTGTCCATATCTACAACCTGTCCCTATATACAATCTGTCTCTATCTACAACCTGTCCATATCTACAATCTGTCCATATTTAGATTCTGTCCATATCAACAATCTGTCTGTATCTACAATCTGTCCGTATCTACAATCTGACTGCATCCACAATATGTCTATATCTACAATCTGCCCGCATCTCTAATCTGTCCATATCTACAATCTGTCCACATCTACAATCTGCCGGTATCTACAATCTGTCCGTATCTACAATCTGTCCATATCTACAATCTGTCAATATCTACAATGTCTGTATATATAATCTCTCCGTATCAACAATCTGTCCGTATCTACACTCCGGCCATATCTACAATCTGTCTGTAGCTACAGTTTGTCCGTATTTACAATCTGTCCATATTTACAATCTGTCCATATCTACAATCTGTCCGTATCGCCAATCTGTCCATATCTACAATCGTCCTGTACCTACAATCTGTCCGTATCTACAATCGTCCTGTACCTACAATCTGTCCGTATCTACAATCTGTCCATAGCTACAATCTGTCCGTATCTACAATCTGTCCATAGCTACAATCTGTCCCTATCTACAATTTGTCCGCATCTACATTCTGTCCGTATACACAATCTTTTCATATTTACAATCTGTCCATATCTACTATCTGGCCATACATACAATCTGTCCGCATCTACAATCTGTCTGTATCTACAAACTCTCCAATCTACAATCTGTCCATATTTACATTCTGGCATTATCAACAATCTGTCCCTATCTACAATCTGTCTGCATCTACAATCTGCCCATATCTACTATCTGTCCGTATCTACAATCTGTCCATATCTACAATCTGTCCGTATCTACGTTCTGTCCGTATATACAATCTGTCCGCATTTACAATCGGTCCATATCTACAAACTGTCGATATCTACAATCTCTCTGTATTTACAATCTGTCCATATTTACAATCTGTCCCTATCTACTATCTGTCCATAATTACAATATGTCTGTATCTACAATCTGTCCATATCTACAATCTGTCCATATCTACAATCTGTCCGTATTTACATTCTGTCCATAGCAACAATCCGTCCCTATCTACAATCTTTCCATACTTACAATCTGTCCGTATTTACAATCTGTCCATATCTACAATCTGCCCATATCTACAATCTGTCCGCATCTGCAATCTGTCCGTATCTACAATCTGTCTGCATCCACAATCTGTCCGTATCTACAATCTGTCCATATCTACAATCTGTCAATATCTACAATGTCTGTATATATAATCTCTCCGTATCAACAATCTGTCCGTATCTACACTCCGGCCATATCTACAATCTGTCTGTAGCTACAGTTTGTCCGTATTTACAATCTGTCCATATTTACAATCTGTCCATATCTACAATCTGTCCGTATCGCCAACCTGTCCACATCTACAATCGTCCTGTACCTACAATCTGTCCGTATCTACAATCTGTCCATAGCTACAATCTGTCCCTATCTACAATTTGTCCGCATCTACATTCTGTCCGTATGCACAATCTTTTCATATTTACAATCTGTCCATATCTACTATCTGGCCATACATACAATCTGTCCGCATCTACAATCTGTCTGTATCTACAAACTCTCCATATCTACAATCTGTCCATATTTACATTCTGGCATTATCAACAATCTGTCCCTATCTACAATCTGTCTTTGCAATCTGTCAATATCTACAATCTGTCTGCATCTACAATCTGCCCATATCTACTATCTGTCCGTATCTACAATCTGTCCATATCTACAATCTGTCCGTATCTACATTCTGTCCGTATATACAATCTGTCCGCATTTACAATCGGTCCATATCTACACACTGTCGGTATCTACAATCTCTCTGTATTTACAATCTGTCCATATTTACAATCTGTCCCTATCTACTATCTGTCCATAATTACAATATTTCTGTATCTACAATCTGTCCATATCTACAATCTGTCCGTATTTACATTCTGTCCATAGCAACAATCCGTCCCTATCTACAATCTTTCCATACTTACAATCTGTCCGTATTTACAATCTGTCCATATCTACAATCTGCCCATATCTACAATCTGTCCGCATCTGCAATCTGTCCGTATCTACAATCTGTCTGCATCCACAATATGTCCGTATTTACAATCTGTCCTTATTTACAATCTGTCCATATCTACTATCTGTCCATAATTACAATCTGTCGGCATCTACAATCTGTCTGTATCTACGATCTGTCCATATCTGCAATCTGTCCGTATTTACATTCTGCCCATAGCAACAATCTGTCCATATTTACAATCTGTCCATATTTACAATCTGTCCGTATTTACAATCTGCCCATATCTACAATCTGTACGCATCTGCAATCTGTCCGTATCTACAATCTGTCTGCATCCACAATATGTCCGTATTTACAATCTGTCCCTATCTACAATATGTCCATCTCTTCAATCTGTCTGTATCTACAATCTTTCAGTATCAACAATCAATCCCTATATACCATCTGTCCATATCTACAATCTGTCTGTCTCTCCACTCTGTCCATATCTACACTCTGTCAGTATCTACACTCTGCCCATATCTACAATATGTCTGTGTCTACAATCTATCAGTATCAAAAATCAATCCCTATGTACAATCTGTCGAAATCTATAATCTGTCCGTATCTACAATCTGTCTGTATCTACAATATGCCCATATCCACACTCTGTCCATATCTACAATATTTCCATATCTACACTCTGTCCATATCCACAATCTGTCACTATCTACAATCTGCCTGTATCTTCTATCTGTCCATATCTCCAATGTGTCTGTATCTACAATCTGTACATATCTACAATCTGTCCGTATCTACAATCTGTCCATATCTACAATCTGTCTGTATCTACAATCAGATTTTCCATCAGTATCAACAATCAATCCCTATATACAATCTGTCAGTATCTACAATCTGTCTGTATCTACAATCTGTCCGTATCTACAATATGTCCATATGTACACTCTGTCCACATCTACAATACGTCCGTATCTACAATATGTCCATATCTACAATCTGTCCATATCTACATTCTGTCTGTATCTACAATCTGTCCGTATCTACAATCTATCAGTATCAACAATATGTCAATATCAATCTCTCCATATCTACAATCTGTCCGTATCTACAATATGTCCATATCTACAATCTGTTCATATCTACAATCTATCAGTATCAACAATCAATCCCTATATATAATCTGTCCGTATCTACAATCTGTCCGTATCTGCCATCTTCCCCTATCTACAATCTGTCCATATTTACATTCTGTCCATATCAACAATCTGTCCATATCTACAATCTGTCCATATCTACAATCTGTATGTATCCACAATCTGTCCATATCTACAATATATCAGTATCAACAGTCAATCCCTATATATAATCTGTCCGTATCTACAATCTGTCCGTATCTGCCATTTTCCCCTGTCTGCAATCTGTCCATATTTACATTCTGTCCATATCAACAATCTGTCCGTACCTACAATCTGTCCAGAGCTACAATCTGTCTCTATCTACAATCTGCCTGCATCTACAATCTGTCCGTATCTACAATATGTCCATATCTACAATATGTCCATATCTACAATCTGTCCGTATCTACAATCTATTAGTGTCAACAATCAATCCCTATATACAATTTGTCATTATCTACAATATGCCTGTATCTACAATCTGTCCGTATCTACAATCTGTCCATATCTACAATCTGTCCGTATCTACAAGCTGTCTCTATGTATAATCTTCCTGTATCTACAATATGTCCATATCTACAATCTGTCTCTATCTACAATCTGCCTGTATCTACAATCTGTCTCTATCTACAATCTGTCCATATCTACAATCTATCAGTATCAACAATATGTCCATATTTACAATCTGTCCATATCTACAATCTGTATGTATCCACAATATGTCCGTATCTACAATCTATCAGTATCAACAATCAATCCCTATATCCAATCTGTCCGTATCTACAATCTGTCCGTATCTGCCATTTTCCACTATCTACAATCTGTCCATATCTACAATCTTTACGTATCTACAATCTGTCTGTATCTACTCTCTGTGCACATCAACACTCTGTCCGTATCTACAATTTGTCCGTATCTACAATATGTCCGTATCTTCAATTTGTCCATATCTACAATCTGTCTGGATTAACCTTATTTATTAGATTTTGATTTAATAGAGCAGTTCATTTCTAGCCCCGCCCATTTTAGCTAAGATGTCTCCATTTACAGCTAAGCTTTATTCACATGTTACGCGGGTTGGAATTAATTTGAATCTTTGAAACTTGAGGTCCAAAATTATAAATTTCTACGCAACTATTCAGGTATGCTGTTGAATATTTTGAAATTATATTTACTGGCTACTGTTGATCCCATTTCAATTAGTTTCAAAATGTTTAACAGAATGTTAATTAAACTGAAAATTTATCAAAGACTTGCAATTTGGACACATTTGTGACACACCGTTTTGAGTCTGACGTAAGCTAACATGTGACATATTTCATTATGACGTCAGATACTTAAGTGAGAGATCGGATACGTCTATTGCACTCGCAAGAATGATGCAGGCTTAAGATGGTGAGTCACGGAAGATAAGTCAATGGCAACAAATCGCTAACTGGCACGTATGTCACCCATAACCAACAGGTTGGTTCCAACAAGAAAGGTGGCAGGAAAGTCGAATACTGCTCTGCTTTCAACCAAATCTGTCACCACATTTTTTCATCCAACAAGTTGATAGCAGGTTGGATGAAAAAGCAAGTTTCTGACCCGTTCATACATCTAACCTATTGGTAGCGATTTTTTGTTAGAGAGTTGCCATCCCGCCAAGATACGTTTAACAGGGTGCGAGCTAATTCCAATTTACTAACTTAATAATTATTTATCTGCCGATAGGTGTTCTCTCGCAATTTCACCGGACACTGTTTATAAATTCTCATTAAACTGTCCAACAATCTAACAGCAATAGACGAAGTTACACATTAAATACCATTTAGGGTAAATCCTGAGAGAAATATAAAATACTTATGAATAAGTCTACATATGTCATAAAACAATTGGAGTTGGCTTGATAGAAATGTGAATATGAGAGAAAACCCTTAAAAGCTTTTGAGTAGTGAATTGTTGATACACATTCACATCTCTTATTAAATAAAGCAGGTTCTAAATGATCCCATGTAGCTGTCCTCATATGTAGTACCAATGCACATTTCAGATCATATGTTTCTCTCTTGCATTGGTCCAGGTGCGAAACATTTTAGCACCTTACTGTACACATTGAACGCAAGATGTGTGGCTCAGATGTTGGAGTCATTCTATGACACACTAAATTATGTTGACAAATGAAGGCATTATTACAGACCTTGCTGGGGGGGAATCACTTGTTTTCTCTGGACAATTATATGTATATTGTATCCAAACTTTGCATTGGCGGATCATAAGAGGATTAAATGAATCTAGGATAAATATCTATGGGCTAGCTACCTTCCTGAAAATTGGCTTTTAGACATTTTTTACTGTGTGTTGCTTATACGCACGTCGGTAAGCCACGCAAATTGGCAGCAAAAAGTAAAACAGGATATTTTATATTTATAGCCTTTCAACAATTGTACTGGCAGCGAGGGGGGGGGGGGGGGGGACTAGCGTCAACCAAGCATTACGGGACCTTCAATGAGTGTTCGTCCGCTCGTTTGGAGTTGTGTGTGTCAGTAGTCCCCACCCAGGAAATTGTAAAACTTCTGGTCTGATAAGCCGCCTCCTGTTTTGATTTAAATTATATCTATCTTTATTTTAATTGCACTTAACGATACTTTGAAATGTCTATAAATCCTAATCATTCCATTCGACCACCACATGAAATCCGCTCATGTACGGTCATGTGTGCCATAGCCTGTAGTCTATCTGGTATCAGAAATAGGATGAACTGAGATTTGACAAAAGATATGAAAATGAGCTGTGGCCCTCGCCAGACCACATTCCCAGGGCCAGTGACACCCCACCTCATATATAGGTTGCCAACCAGATCATCTGTAGATACAAGTCATCTTAAAATGAAAATAGTCACTAAACACAGATTTGCTTGCGTGACCAATTTTACAAACAAGCAGCAGTGGTTTGTTCCTAAGATAATTTAGGAGCATGCAACAGTTGCGTAATATAAGTCACACTCACTGTGGGTTAGGATGCATGCTAACTTAGTTTCTTAAATGCTACGGTGAGTGTCATCTTATAAAAATTATAATTCAATCACTTCATATTTATTTTTCCCATGCTCATTCCTCATGGTGAGGTAGGGTGGGGTGGTGGTGTAGGTGTTCTAACACACAAAACACCCGGTTGGCTAGACTACTGAACATACTTCGGTCAGTTTGACTAAAAGAAATAAGAATACAACTTTTCAAGGGATGAAGTAGTCGGGTTGCCTTTACCAGTTGGAGAAGCACCATGCATGTTGCTTCTTCCGATATTTTTAATTCATCAGGAGACATGCCAAACAAAACTTCAAATGTGATAATGCATCACGCATGTGTAAAGATAAAGGATAAAATTGTGATTTTTCTATAAATTTCTATGTAATGTGAAATTAGGCGTCGCCTAGTGAGCGAGCGCAATATGCTACCCAGTCATTTCAAAATGATGATGAAATATCACCTGTGTAACAATCACGCCGCCATGTCCACCTGGATGTGAGGACGTCACAGAGTTCTTGACAAATCACAATTCACGCTTACCACACCGCTATACTACTGTCATATCTACCGTGTCACTGTACTCCCAATTAGGAGGTTCGCCTGGAGGATCGATATGAATCTGAGGGACGGGACTTACATAACAGAAAAGACCAGAACTAGGCATATGGATTCTCTATATCTCTATGATATGGAACGGGTGCTTATTTACTAGTAACTACTCACAATCTATTTCCATTGTACTTCTACCGATGTGTCAATTTAATTACAAATTGCAGCAATACATTCTGAACAAGTATCTATATTCCTACAATAAGATTCATTATCCTTTATCAGAACAAAATGTCATAGCCAGATTAAATACTATCATGAAGCATTCTTTTAACGACGGTAGCAGACCTTAAGGCCTAAATAATTATTATAATATTCTTGATGTAGGCCTACTATTTACGACAACTGATATCACAATGAATTTAATTAATCTTCCGTGATTGAAATGTCGTTGCGAATATGAGTCCTGTTTCCCGAATTGCTCACAAATTAGAATCCGTTTTGTACAGTTGAAAGTTTTTATATAAGATCGGGAAAACACACTTAGTGTAGGTGGTCGTATTTCAGAGAGAGGTAATCATATTCTCGCGGTAAACAAAGAATATCATCTAACGTGGTTCAACGTAATCAAAACAGAGAAAATATCAAAGATGCTTTCCATGTTAACAGTCTTCAACAAAACACTATTAATTATTTGAAAATCATTCAAAATCTTGAATCTCTTATAATATGTGTAGAATGTTATGCAATAGGTTGTTTGCAAGACGTGTGATTGGGAACCCCTTAAAATGGATGAATCCGATCTGTCGATGAAGTATATGACGCCATAGTAAATTACATTCACACGTAGGCTGACGGCGCAATCATAATAGACAGAAGCACTCCGTCGTGATGCTGGAATAATAGTCCGCCAAGTGTAGGCCCAATTCTATGCCTTTGATGGATTTACTATATAATAAACATTATTTTGAACATTTTGAAACTAATTTAATTTAATTGGCGCTGTTGACCGTTGCTGCCATAGGAAGCAACAGAACCCAGTCAAATTAATTTCAAAATATTCAACAACTTCCATGTATAGTTACCGTGATATTGCCAGGATTCTTGTTATTCAAGGTCTATGGATCCCAACACTGGCAAAGCGCGGGTGGATTAGCTAGAAATGGGCGGTGCAGAGCTAGAAATGGATCCCTCTATTATGACATGTTGACGTGTTATGACGTAGCGGTTTTCTGTGCTTCTTATTAATGACGACACTTATTTTTCCATACATTTTAATCGTCCGACTGTGAGACGATCGAGCCACTGATCACGAGACGATCGAGTTACTGATCATGAGACTTGATGAAATTAGCAGACGAAGTGTTCCAGTTAACTAGAAGTTTCACATAGCCTATGTAACTGTTCGCAAGTTGGTAGATCGCAGTTAGCATTACAACGTTGGCCCAACGTTGGCCCAACATTGGCTGTATAACTTGTTTGCCAATGTTGGGTCAACGTTGGGCCAACGTTGGACCAGCTTTGGAAATTTCACATTAGATCAAACAAAATCGACATAATATTCAAATGTTTAAATTGTTAAATTATGCTCTTTGGTGTGCTATTTGTAACATTTTCATAGATTTATGCCCGTTGGCTCAACGTTGGCCCAATGACGTATTGCCAACATTGGGCCAACGTTGGCCCGATGAACAAAACTATGTTGGCCCAGCGTAGTGGTAAACGTTGAGCCAACATTGGGCCGACGTTTTCTTGCTATCAGGGTATGTAGTTTGGAAGTATACGCACCTAGGGTACAAACATTATAATATCGATGTTTTTTCCCACATTGCAACTTTCTAGTGTATATACTCACTAATAAACATGACCTTTATTGGAACAAAGGCTAGGATATTTGCGGTCCTCTTTTACTTCCTGGTTACTGTGTTGGCATGGGAAGTAAGCGGTAAGGGGTGGGATGCGGTGGGGGTGGGGCAATCTAAAAATCGAAGCGTGGTTTCTCAATCTCGTATCGAAGGAGATCTCACGAGATACGAATAGGGGTAGGGGGGGGGGGCGTGGGGGTGCGTTGGTTATTATGTATGCCATAGCCAAAAATTACTTTGCCGCGAGAAGATCGAACCCGCAAGAATATAATACGGGAGTATTCTATAGGCCTATTACACAATACTTGGACATGAAAGGTACAGATATGGCCTATATTCAGTACAAAATGCATGAAAATAACATTGATTATATTGTGCACTTTTAGAGGCTTAATTTGTGTACCTCAATGTAATGACGCGAAATAAATCTTAACATGTGATGATTTCATTCCGTACAAATTATTAAATTCTATTTATTGCTTAGTTAAATTAGGGGCCCGTGTCTCTAATTCAATTTCGCAACTAAAAGAAGTATATGAATTTATAAGCAATTATGAAATCATCACGTGTTAAGATTTATTTCGTTTCATTAGATCAAGTCCCACACATTAAGCGTCTAGATAAAAGTATACAATTTTGACAATTTTGTTTTTGCTGTGATTTAATTAAGCCTACAGACAGAAGCTAGTTTGACAGTGAGTGCAGCGATGGAAAAGTCCGAAAAACCAATGCGTGAGCATCATACTGGGCTTTATATTATTAGCAGCGGGAATAATAGAGGTGAATATAGCCTATTTGAGCGACTAGCCTCTTCAACTACTACGTCATAAATTTATTATTGATGACCATACTGTCCATACACATAACTTCGGTCGGTAAGCTTATTAGCGATTGCTGTCAATTTAATACTCGATTTTTAAAGGATTTTTATATGTCAATTACAATTCCGGAATCTGGACTAACTTCAGAAGATTCCTGATTTTCCTTATGCCCGATGAGGAACGCACTAGCTCTCGCTTGTAAGTTTAAAACTACTTCAAAGTTAGTTTATCCGTATTTTTCTTATTATGTGTACATGTAAGTACGCTGTATTTGCAGTTATTAGCGCTTTGCTTGTATACACGCAGATTTGCAGCTTGCATGTACGCTTAGATGTATTCCTTCAAGTACCGAGTTACCTCCCTTTTGATTTACATCCGGGTTTTCGCGACAAATTTTTCAACACCTTAGTATAGTATATTTTTAAAGGAATACATTTATTTTCATATACGTACACCGTTATCTAAACAGCTCGCTTGGCGTTTGCTAATATCAGGGCTTCCACTGATTGCTAAACTTGTAGTCTATCTGATAGAAAGCACGGGATATTGAATTAGTGAAATTCTATAGACTAGGCATGATGTACGAATATTATCTTCAATAGTAAAAGATTTGATGAATCGGGATTAGACCAAAGATGTGAGAATGGGCTTTGACCATCGCCAGACCACACCCAAAGCATGTGTAGGTACCACATATCCTTAAATGGAAATAAGAGTCACTAAACACAGATTTATTTGCTTTCTCAATTTTGCAAACAGAATAATTTTAGGAGCAAGCAACAGTTGCTTATTCCTAAAATAATGTACAAGCATGCAAAGTCACGTTCATTGCGGGTTGGGATAAATGCTAACTTAGTTTCTTAAATGTTACGGTGAAAGTGGTGAAAGTTTCGGCTTATATAAATTATGATTCAATCACTTCATATTTATTTTTCCAATGCTCATGGCTTATGGCGCGGTAAGTAGATTCATGAATAAAGTACAACTTCTCATATGTATCCTGTTATGCGCATTCTCACCAGTGGCGGATGCATAGATCTTTAAGGGCACGAACCCTAAGGGTTTCTAGAAATCGTATCCATATCCAATAGAGGGAATAATTTTTGGTCATGACCCGCCACTTTCTAGTCAGGCTCCGCCAAGGCAATGTCCGTGCTGTGATCGATGTATATACTTTGAATTCTCAATTCCCAGAATCCCAATTTCAAGGTAAGTTGTTGAATATTTTGAAACTAATTTGACATGGTGTTGATGCTGCCTATGGCAGCAACAGCGCCAAGTAAAATTAGTTTCAAAATATTCAACATAATATTTATTAAATAGTACAGATATACAATTCGTTCAACTAACGATCATTTCAAGTTCTTGACAGACCTAGTCACATCATGTATACTAAGCATTTTGACCATGACATCAGCCTACATGTGACGTATTTGATTATGTCGCCATTTATTTGAATGGCAGATAGGATTCATCTATTGTTCGAGGAGATAGGAATTTCTCCTAAAGCTACGAGGATTTTAGAATTTTGAGGTGCGAGGAAACTATTTCATGTTTAATTAGCGGCAGAATAGATAATTTATTTTGCTTTTCAAAATCATTTAAATAGCCTTTGAACCGTCGAGTGGCGGTCAGTACCTCAATTTGACAACAAGCAAGTACGCGCGTTGGATATTTTGAACCTAATTTGACTGGAAAGTGGCATTGCCTTAGACAGTAAAAACTTCCGGTCAAATTGATGATGATGGCGATGTATGACGGTGTTCTGCTGAAAAGAAGTGAACACTTATTTCAAGCGGGTAGATGATCTCGCACTGTGGGATACGATCCTATCTGTCGATATACTTCCGGGTGGTGGGATTCTATTAAGCATAATGTGCTGCAAAGTCTCTTCAAAGGGATTGTGTACAAGTTCTTACAACCTATAGCTTGGTCTTTATTGGTTTTCGTGGATTACTTGAATAGATGTTCTCTCAAACTCATTTCGTTCCTTATTCGGATTGTTATCCAGGGTTTGTCGCTTGGGCTGGTAGTCACTGCTTCTTTGCAATGCTGGATTCCTCAGCTGTAACATTATTCAAAGTGACATCATTGTTGTCGTCGTCAGAAATCGGCAGACCGGTATGAGGCATTGGCTAAGACATTTCTAAATATAACCCAGCCTGCAGGGTCCGAGTGTCTGGATCCTCCTCCTCCTCCTCAACCTTCTCCTCCTCTTCCTCCTTCTCACCCCTCTCCTTCCTCCCTATCCTCCCTATCCTCCTTCTCCTCCTCCTCGTCCTCCTCCTCCTCCTTCTCCTCATCCTCCTCCTCCTCCTCGTCCTCCTCCTCATCCTCATCCCCTCCCTCCGCCTCTTCCCATGCCTCTTTATCATCATCATAGCCAGGTCTGATCGAGGTACATACATGCAAGTGCTGAACATGATACTCCCTAGTCGTGCATCGCCAATGTTCTCCACCATGGTAGTACAATAGAGATGATGACCAGTAGAAATTCCATACTGATGGTAATGTCAGTCTCTTGTTGGTGGAAATCCCAAGCTTGGATTATAATGGATTCATTATAAGCCAACATAAAGTACACAGTAATATCTATGTCTACATCACGAACTCCATGCTCCTTCTCGATTTACAATTCTCCATCACAAGTACACTGTCTCCTATAATACTGATGCCGAATTATCTCTTGAGAGCTGAGTTTGGTCGGGTGGCTATATAATGTACACTAACCAAATCTCCGATAACGATGCGCATGTGCAGCTGGTGCAAGACGGATTATGCTTAGAGTATACCAATCTACATCTACAGGAAGATGTATTCATGTGGTCCGGACAATACGCATGATACCATATTAAAAAAAATATTCAGTATCGTCTTATTTCGCTACTTAATACATTATCCTCAAATACCCACTAATGGTCAGTCTATATGTATATATATATATATATATATATATATATATATATATATATATATATATATATATATATATATATATATATATATATATATATATATATATATATATATATATATATATATATATATATATATATATATATATATATATATATATATATATATATATATATATATATATATATATATAGTTTTATGAATGGTACCTTGCGGGATATATAGTGTGTCTCATAGTCGTCTTGTGGGTCACTGCCCAAAATCATGGTACTTTATGGGTCACTGTATAATGACCCACAAAGCACCATCTCAAAATGTGTTCTAAATGTTAGAACTCGTCGAAATACGCATTTCCCCACACTTTTGTAATTAGTGACCCACAAGACCTAATTGACCAGTGACCCACAAAGCCAACTTTTGAAAGCCGCCTTCAGCCATACTTCAACTTTTTCCGCCAAATGCAAGATTCCGAAACGGTTGTAGATGACCCACAAGTAACTGCTGCAGATAACATGGAATTATGGGTAAATAGATCACGTGTTCCTTTGAAATCAACATGGCCGCTTTCATGGATGTACAGAGACGCTAGAAACATGTTTGTAAGTTTTACTACTGTTTTGTAATGTGTTGCCTTTTGCTGGTAATATGTTTATGGATGTTTAATGTTTAATAATTAAACACAAGAGATCTGCGGTTTAGTTATTGGAGCGTGCATTTTGAGCAGGTCTATGCGACACGGCATGCCTCAGTGAAGAGCACGTATTACCATATTACGTATTTCTATATATTACAAAATAATTTACAGATTATTGCTCTATCCCTCTACGCTAAAAACAGGCTTAAACAAAATAATGTGTGGGCAATTGGCGATAAAATATCATTGGTCACATCATTGTAGTCAGTAATCCCTGATATTCTAAATATGTGACCCACAATTTGTGTGTAATATTATTAATATTATACATCTGCAATGGTGGATGATAGCGGGGAGAGGGGGGGGGGGGGGCCCAACGCATAGTACACGTAAGACGTCATTTAAAATATAATCATACACGGTCAGGCGAAGAATTCTCCCCCCCCCCCCACATACCTTTTACCTAGGTTTATCTGATAAATGGTCACGAATTTCGTGACAATTTTATTTAGCAGAATTTTGAAATTTGTCTTCGAAATATATGGAGGGGTCTGGGTGATAACAGCGAGGGGTGCTTCCCCAGTCCCCACCCACCCGCTCTAGACACTCCCATAGCTAGGCCACTGAAGCCACGCCATAAAAAGCATAAACAAGTTGGTTAAATTTGGATTGAGCGCCGCGTCATCACCTCGCAACAAGTGAGAATGACTAGCTAGTGACGTGTTACGCTCGAACGTGACGCGATGCACTCAGTTACACTAAGATTCGAGGTCAAGTTGTTTATTTACACCCAGACAGCAGTGTGATGGTTTATAATAGTTACAATTTTTACATCAGTTGTGGAGTTAGTTAAATAATGGCAATAACTTAATCTATATAGCTTAATAAGTAGCCTAAATATATTTATACAAGTGTTATTATCGTCGCTGTTATTAAAATTTGCATTGCTATCGGCGGTGTTCTTGCGATTGTTGGTGTCGCCGCCGTTATCGTCGGCGTCATCGTAGTGTACGGCTGTTTTTCAGAGCAAGAAAGATAAAGATAATGAATAACTCGTCAGTAGATGTAAAAATCTGACGGTTAGTTCACATCCATGTCTACTATATGAATAGTTACTTGTCATGTTAATGATTGCTGTTGACGACCAGTTTGCAAGGGAATTCCGATAACGAATTAGTTATGCTTTTCAATATTCTTCGAAAGTGGAAAAAGAGCAGATATTGAGAACAGTGGATGTGGTGGGGCACTTGGGTGTCAAATGCCAGAAGAAATGTCACCTTTCTATCCACAATATATAAATCACAGTAAATTTGGTTGTATCCAAACAAAGGCCGCGAAAGGGTTTCAGCGAAGATGGCCAGATGGAGAGATAGGTGAACAGACAATCATGCAATCAGTCCACATTAGGGGGGTTCGTAGGCCATGTACATTCTTCAATTGTAGGCCCATATATATTCTTAATTTCTAAAGTAATTTCATTTTAGTTTAAACAGAATTTATTTTTAGTCTAAGCGGGAGCACGATAAGACATACGTCTTATGTCCGTGTCTCCCACATAATATACACGTATGATACACACAACACAATTTAACAAGTGGCTATTCGCAACTAGTAGCACTATTAGCCTGCCTACCTGTATGTCTGTCTGTTGCCTGCATGCATGCCTGTCTGCCGTATGCATGCCTGTCTGTCTGTCTATATGTCTGCCTGTATGCCTGCCTCCCTGATTGCCTGTCTGTTGTTTTGAATTTCTAGCAAAGCTGCCCCCATGTCGCAACTATTAGGTATATCTTCGTATTTGTCGAATTCTAGTGTAATTTTGTTGTAATATATATATATATATATTTGCATAGCTGCTGCTTTAAGGCTTACTCAGTGACGGAACCAGGATCTCGATATCTGTGTATGGGTAAGATAGGTGATTGGTCTCGAAAAGGTAATCACACGAGATGTTAATGGGGGTGTCGGTGGTTGTCCCTGAGATATTTATGAAAATTGGACTCTGTGGCAGCCCGTTACTTACTTTACATTTTGATCATGCCATTAAACTGAAATAGTGTACAACGCACACATACACATGCAAACGCACGCGCGTGCGCACACACCACACACTTTTTTCTTTGCAGATTTGGATGAACACCCGCCCGCCTCCCCCTCCCCTTCCCGTTTGGCTATGCCACTGCTACTCTTTGTAAATCTGCAATCATAATGTATTAAATTATATTAACAAAGATTCAAATTGAATTTTTTTGTATTATATCAGAAATGCATGATGTTGCATGCTAATTGAACATATACATAAATATTCTACTGCAAGACAATTAAGCAATAGGCCTTTTATGTTCAATATGGGCGGCTATATACGCGACATCAACTTAACGGTTCTTGTCTCGTAGTAACGCGTGTGCAATCTGTTGGTCGGGTGTCTCTACCACGTAGGCGTACTAGGGTAGGCATATTGCATACATCAATTTTCTAGTAGACATATGCTGTTTAACAAGAAATGATATTGTACCTCCATTTCTATTACACATATCTTTATTTGACATGATCAATCCTGTGTTACCTCTTCGAAACCTGAATTTGAGAAAAGCGTGTTGCTGGCATCATACTAGATAACAACAAACTTAAGTCAAATTAGGTTCAAAATTCCTAACGCAATATTTATTTAATTGTAAATGGCAGAGTCCACGAAAACCATATCACGTGTCCGTCAAAATTGTGCGAGCTACAGTGGCGCCGAGCTGGTTGGGGTGGTGGGGGTGTCTAGGGCCCCCTAAAACAATTTGTGGGGGCGGGGGGGGGGTGCTAATAATGTCTGTACCCCCCTGTCCTAGTGTAGATTTTTTAACCCCAAATTGTCACTTAAAATGTAGGAAATGACTTCTAAGAGCATCTATTTAACACAATTTCCGGTGAAGTCCCCCGCCACCCCACCCCCAGGCAGTGTTGTGTGTACTGTGCATACATGGATTTATATGGTACTATCATTGTTCACTGACCACGTATTGCTATTGCTCATAAATCTTATATCAACAATATCTAGGAAGACAAGCAGTGATCACTGATGGCGACACTCTGTTATATCATTAACCAGGCATTAACACCTTAACTAAACAGACCTTCTGAAATGATTTTGAAAAATGTCGATTTACACGCCCTGATTTGAAATTTTGGCATAGCGAACCAGTCATTCAAGTGGAAGATTTCTAAAATATTCCTTTCATGCTCTGTAAATTGACATTTTCTAAGAGAAAAATTCTCATTTTCCTGAACAATTTTACCCACGAATTATCACTCAGAATACAGGAGATGGCTTCTCAGAGCATTTAATTTTCAAACATTTCCGGGGGAAGACGCCCGAACGCCCAATATTAGGGAGGGTGAAGCCCCCTCCCAGGCCCACCTCCTTCACGCCCCCCAACACGAAATCCTGAATCCACCCTTAGCAACCCCCTGTTGCCGAGCCACTCCGACGCCACTGGCAAGCTATCAGAAGTATTAAAATAATCTTAAGTTGGAAATCTGTGCCTCTATTTGTACGAGGAGGGCTCATTCTATCGCGCGAAACAAGGATAGTCGTCAGACTTCAATACTTTTATTTGTTTTTCTTATTTTATGTGTCAATGTAATGTTTTTTTGACGGAAACAACTCCCGAGTCAATTAGAAGGGTTGACTGCTGAGAGCTCTGGTGAACCATAGCTAAAGCATCTTATTTGTCACAGGTATAGTTTCTAAAAGAGCAGTCTCTTGCATGCCAGCATGTTTCTATCACTGTCACATTTACTGACATTAGAACACTCCCTGATTAGTGGGTGTTAAAATCTATAAATGTCTGTTGTTGCATAAATTGTAGTAATTTAACTAGTTTCATCCATCCAGTATGAATAAATTATAATTTATCAGTATCAAAGAATAGTCTAAATGGTTATTCATTGTTTCTAATGCCATTTCTGTCAAAATAGTGTAATGACATTAGCACACTTTCTCGACTCAGGTGCAGCTTAGACTAGCGAGCACATCACATTGCTGCCAGCCCAGAGGGGCTGGTCACTGTTTAATTTCTATCCAGCTTATGTGCTTTAGTGATATCCTTTCTAACTTGATTGAAATGAAGATTTGATATTGGATTTCTAACCTTCTCCTCACAACATTTATAATAGAGGGCTCTTGCCTGTATATGGTGTTCACGACTGTATTCCCGCATGTGGTATCTTTTCCGCTTATCAAGGATTTAAATCCTTGTGGTCCTTGTTGTTTTGTATTTTGTTCATCGACCCTATTCTACTAGCCTACTAGTACAGATTAAAATCTACTAATATCGATTTAAATAAAGTATAGCACTTGAGCGCTCAAACACAATTAAGCGCTCAAAGATCCTAGATGTACTACGCCAGGCCTGTTGCAATGAAGATGAGCTACGACTAGTGAGACTACTGCTTGCAGATACCAAGCTGAAAGTACGAGTTCAGTCAGTGAAGTCTGTAGAGTTTGAGACATCAATCGGCTCCCCACAGGGAGATGGTCTATCCCCTGTGCTCTTCACCTGTTACCCGGCTGCTGCATTGACATCCGTGTGGGAAAATTCCACAACACCCCCACCCCACCCCACCCCGGTGTTAATACTGGACATGCCGCTAGAGATGGAATATGCCGACGATGTGGACTTTATAGATGAGGAAAAGAAACCCCCTGACGAACTTCTCTTAATAGCTGCAAACAAACTAAAAATTGAGAATCTTTATGAATGAATCTAAAACAGAGTTCACCAACATATACCTATCTACAAAGCATGAAACTAAAGAACATGACGATCCTCTCAGTGGCGGCGAACCATGGAGGAAAAGTACAATCTTGGGCTCACTGATTTGCAGTACTGCTGACATTGCTGCACGCTGCATCATGGGGAACATAGCTTTCCAGTCCTTCTGGAAGCTATGGATTCGTAGATCAAAGATGCCCTTGGTAAAAGACTACGTTTATACAATGCAACCTGCGTATCCTTGACGCTGTATAACTGCAACAGCTGTGCAGTTCCAAAGGCAGCTCTAGACAAACTTGACGCCTGCCACCGCAAAAACTGGGCACCGCTGGCTAGAGAGCATAATTTCCAACGATGCACTATACAAGATGTGTAATACGCCGCCGCTGTCTGTTGAAGACATATCCAGTAGAGAGCCTTGGAATTCGCCCTACTCGGAGCCCGCAAATACAGAGCCAGGAGAGGACGCCATTGCATAAATCTGCTAAGTGTGCTACGAGGTGACATCAAGAAAGCAGGATTAGGTACACTCAAGTCAAGAATGGCCCTGAGGAAGCTAAGGATTTTGGCTGAGGACAAGACACAGTGGGCAAAAGCGAAGAAGGACTGATTGCAGCTGTAGGATGTCTCTACTACTACTACAGCCGCAGAATACAGTAATCATACATACATACATACATACATATAGCACTTGACTTAGCACAATAGGCGTAAAAGCCTAGGATTGATTGTGACAGATGCATCCACAGATAGTCCCATATGAATCGTCAGTGTGTCAGTATATCAGACATGTGAAAGCTGGTCGGCCAATCCTTGACTTTTAGTCTTGGTGCGGTGGTCCAGTGGAAAGATGCCTGGTTGCTGATGCTATGCGGAGTTGCAGAATGGCGGTTCGATCCTCCGACCGGGAGATGGTGATCAACAAATTAAACTAACGGGTGCATCACTGTCGGCTAAGTTAGCACATGGAAATTGAAGACGCACGTTGCCAGTGCGTCAATAAAATAAAAATACATATACTGCCAGAGCCGTGCTGGAGTCAGAGTACAATAGGCGTAAAAGCCTAGGATTGATTGTGACAGATGCATCCACAGATAGTCCCATATGAATCGTCAGTGTGTCAGTATATCAGACATGTGAAAGCTGGTCGGCCAATCCTTGACTTTTAGTCTTGGTGCGGTGGTCCAGTGGAAAGATGCCTGGTTGCTGATGCTATGCGGAGTTGCAGAATGGCGGTTCGATCCTCCGACCGGGAGATGGTGATCAACAAATTAAACTAACGGGTGCATCACTGTCGGCTAAGTTAGCACATGGAAATTGAAGCCGCACGTTGCCAGTGCGTCAATAAAATAAAAATACATACATACATACATACATACATACATACATATAGCACTTGACTTAGCTCAAGTGCATTGACCATCGGTCATTCATTTTATAAATTCATTTTATCTAAGGAAATAGGTGTGTGTGGGCGGGGGGGGGGGGCGGAGGGAGCGAGGTTGTCGACACACCTCAACTCTGGTGGAGAAACTATATGATGGAACTGGCATGATCTACTAGCCGACTAGCCTAGACTTATAGCTTAACCTACCAGCCTACTAGCCTAGACCTCTAGCCTAGTCTACTAGCTTAAACTTATACCAGGTAGTCTACTAGCCTAGAAATCTACCCTAGTCTACTAGCCATACTAGTATAGTCTACTAGATTAGATTTGTAGCATGGCCTTCTAGCCTACTAGCCTGTATTGCTAGCCTAGACTTCTGGCCTAGAATTCTAACCTACTCTACTAGCCATTAGCCTAGATTTCTATACCCGATTTCTTGTCCAATATACTAGCCCACTAGCGTAGACTTCTATCATCGGTAGTCTACAGCGTTGAATGATATGCAAGTGGTCAACTAGCATAGAGGTCTCCCCTAGTCCATTAGCCTAGACTTCTAGTCTAGTTTACTAGTCTAGTGGCCTAGACTTCTAACATTATCGCCTGGTCTACTAGTCTATGATTCTAGGCTAGCCTTTTACCATCGTCTAAGAGCCTAGTAGTCTCGACTTCTTGCACAGTCTACTTCTTTAAACTTCTAGCATAGACCTTTAGCTTAGTTTACAGTCTTGACTTCTGCACAGGCTGTCTACTAGCCGAGACTTCTAGCCTAGACTTCTCTCCTAGTCTACTAGCCTAGACATCAACCCTATTCTACTGGCCTACTAGCCTATATTTCTAACCAAGTCTACTAGCATAGTCTGCTAGTTTACTCTACTGGCCTAGGCGTATAGCATATTCTACTGGACTACAGGCATTTATTTCTAGCCTGGTCTACTAGACCACTAACCTAGACTTCTAGCCCACTCTACTAGACTTCTACTAGTCTAGTAGTTCTAGTTAATTTAGAATTCTAGCCAACTCACCTAGCCTGTTAATCTAGACTTCTAGCTGGGACATCTATCCCAGCTTACTAGCATATGCTTCTAGCATAGACTTTACCCTTGTCTACTAGCCTTGTATCATAGACACCTAGCTTAGATTTCAAGACTAGACATTTATCCTAGTCTAAGCCATATCACTAGCCATGTAGTCTCTACTAGCCAAAACTACTAGACTACACTTCTCGCCTCTTCCGCTATCCTACTAGCCTAGTCTACTAGCCTACTAGTCTAAGCTTCTAGTCTAGTTTACTAGCATATGCGTCTAAGTTAGTCTACTAGCCTAGATTTACACACGGCACTTCTAGCCTATTCTACTAGTCCAATAGTCTAGACTTCTAGCCTAGCCCCCTAGCCTACTCTGATAGCCTACTAGCCTAGATCTCTAATCTGCAACCCAGACTTCTACACATGTAGTCCTCTAGCCTAGTCTACTGGCCAATACTAGCCTAGAATTCTAACCTAGTCTACTAGGCTAGCATTCTAGCATAGTCTACTAGGCTAGACTTCTATCCCAGACATTTACCCTAATCTACTAGCCTAGACTACCCTTTTACCGTAGTCTAGTAGCTTAGACCTCTAGCATAGTCTATAGTTTAAACTTCTAACCTAGACTTTTAGCCTAGCCTACAGCCGTGACTTCTAACCACATTGTCTACTGGCCTAGACTTCTAGCCTAGACCTCTTGCTTACTCTACTAGCCTACTCGCCTAGACATCTGTCATATTCTACTAGCCTACACTTCTAGCCTAGTCTACTACCATAGTTTTCTATTCTAGTCTACTAGCCTAGCCGTCTATCCTAGTCTAATGTTTGCACACATAGATGTGTAGCCTAGTCTACTAGACCACTAACCTAGACTTCTAGCCTACTCTACTAGTCTTCGACCAGTCTACTAGCCCACAAGTTCTAGTTAGTCTAGCATTCTAGCCGAGTACCAGTCTATTAAACTAGACATCTGGCTGAGACATCTAGCCCAGCTTACTAGCATGCGCGTCTAGCATAGAATTTTAGCCTAGTCTAGTAGCGTAAACATCTAGTTTACTTTTCTAGTCTAGTCTAGATGTTTAACCTAGTATAAGCATTGTCTTCTACCAAGGTAGTCTAATAGATTAGACTACTATTCTAATCTATTAGTCTAAACTTCTAGTGTAGTTTACCTGCCTAGATGTCTACGGTAGGTAGTCTGCTAGCCTAGATTTACACCCTATACATCTAGCCTAAACCTCTAACCTAGTCTACTAGCCTACGCTTCTTGCCTAATCTACAGCATAGACTTCCACACAGGTATCCTAGCCTTGTCTACTAGCCATACCAGCTAGACTGACTACTCGGCTTTTATTCTAGCATTGTCTATTAGTCTAGACTTCTATCCTAGATATCTACCCTAATCTACTAGCATAGACTAGCCATTTAGCGTAGCCTAGATTTCTAGCATAGTCTCCTAGTTTAGATTTTTATCCGATGAGATTAGCATAACCTATAGTCTTGACGTTTAGCCAGGTTTTATACTAGCATGTACTTCTAGCCTAGTCAACCTGCATCTAGCCAATACATATCGCCCAGTCTACTAGCATAGACTAATAGCCTAGTCTAGAGACGAGAGTTATAGACTAATCTATGTTAGCTTAGACCTTTAGCCTACTCTACTGGACTAGATATCTAGCCTTGTCTTCGAGCCTAGTCTGTTGGTCTGCGAGCATAGACGTTTAGCCTATTCTACTAGCCTATTAGCATGGCCTTCTGCTCTAGTCTACTAGCATACATTTCTAGCTGAGTATACTAGCCTACTTGCCTAAACTTCTAGATTGTAGTCTAGCCTTTTGCCGTAGTCTACTAGCATAGTCGTACAGTCTACTGGTGTAGTAGTCTAGACTTCTAAACCACATGTAGTCTCGTAGTTTAGACTCTTTAACCTAGCCATTTAACCTAGTCTGCAGCCTTGACTTCTACCCAGGTTGTCTACTATTCTACAGTTCTAGCCTATTCGACTGGCCTAGACTTTTATCGTAATCTGCTAAAATAGTCTTCTAGCCTACTCTACTGGTCTCGAGCTCGAGCCCAGTCTACTTAGCCTACTAGCGTTTTCTAGCCTAGTCTACTAGACCACTAACCGAGACGTCTATCATGCTCTGCAAGGCTTCTAGCTGTATGCTATCCTACTAACCTAGAGGTCTAGTTAGCTTAGAATCGTATCCAAGTCTACTGGCATATTA
This sequence comes from Chaetoderma sp. LZ-2023a, assembly GCA_034401795.1. Classification (NCBI taxonomy): domain Eukaryota; kingdom Metazoa; phylum Mollusca; class Caudofoveata; order Chaetodermatida; family Chaetodermatidae; genus Chaetoderma; species Chaetoderma sp. LZ-2023a. The sequence goes on along the minus strand of CM067360.1, from coordinate 21,499,483 downwards.
ACCTGAACTTCTAGCCAAGACTTCTATCCTAGCCTACTAGCATATGCTTCTAGCATAGACCTTTGACCTAGTCTACTAGCCTAGTAGCCTAGACTTATATTTTGGACTTATACCCTTGACGTTTAGGCTGGTCTACAACCTTGTCTTCTACCCATGTAGTCTACTAGCCAAGCCTTTTTGCCTAGTCTACTAGCCATGCTAGACTAGACTTCTAGCCTACACTACTAGACTACACTTCTCACCCATTCTACTATCCTACTAGCCTAGACTTCTAGCCCAGTCTACTAGCATGCTAGTCTAAACCTCTATATCTAGATTAGTTACCTAACCTTATAAGCTAATCTACTAGCCTTGCTTTACACCCCTAGACCTACAAACTACTAGCCCAATAGCTTAGATTTCTAGCCTAGCCCTCTCGCCTAGTCTACTAGCCTACTATCCTCAGCGTCTAGCCTAATTATATACAACCTAGTATTATACAGTCAGCCTTCTAGCCTTGTTTACTAGCCATACTAAGCTATGCTTCCAGCCTGAACTTCCAACATAGTCTACTAGGCTTGCCTTCTAGCATAGACTACTAGGCTAGACTTCCAACACAAACTTCTACCCTACTCTATTAGCCTAGACTGCTAGACTAGTCCACTAACCTGCTAATTGAGACAAATCTAGCAAATATCTACTAGCCTAGTAGCCAGACTTCTAGCCTAGTTTTGTGGTTTAAACTTCTAAACTGGACTTGTATACTAGTCTACAGCCATGACTCCTACGCAGATAGTCTACTAGCCTAGATGTCTCTTATTCTACTAGCCTGGCATTCCAGCATAGTCTACTAACATAGTGTACTTTCCTAGTCTACTAGCTCAGATTTCTAGCCTAGTCAACAAGCCGACTAGCCTATAATTTTAGCCTAGAATTCTATCCTAGCCTACAACATAGACTTCTGCCCAGGTAGTCTACTAGCCTAGTTTACGAGACATACTAGGCTAGACTTCTAGCCTAGACCTCAAACATATTCAACTAGACTTGGCTTCTAGTCTAATCTTCTAGCGGTGCCGTCTAGCCAAGACTCTACCTGGTCTACTAGCCCAGACGTCTAGTGTACTAGCCTACTAGCCTATTCTACTAGCCTCCTGGCCTAGACTTCTAGCCTAGTCGACTAACCTGGTGTTCGTTCCTAGTCTACAAGTCCAAATTTCTAACCTACACTCCTAGCATTCTCTACTAGACGTCTACCAATCCACTAGCCTCGTAGCCTAGAGATCTAGTTTGCCTGGATGAGTCTACTAGCCCACTAGCCAAGAGTTTTCACCTACACTTCTAGATTAATATACTAGCCTACCCACATAGTCTGGACTTTTCCCATCGTCTACTAGCCTGAACCTCTAGCATATACGTCTGGCCTAGTCTGCTGGCGTACTAGACTCGCAGACTACTAGCCTAAACTTCTAGCCTATTCTTCTAACCTATTCTACTAGCCTAGACTTCTAACCTAGTCGACTAACCTACTAACACAGACTGCTAGCCTTCTCTACGAGATTTCTACATGTCTTTTACCCTGACGAGCCTAGAGTTCTGGTTAGCCAAATCTACTAGACCACTAACATCGCCTTCTAGTCTACACTTCTAAAGCATTTACTGTAGCCTACTTCCATATATGTCTAACATGGACTACTGGTTTAGAGTTCGAGCCTAGGTTTCTAGAATAGTCTACAGCATATACTTCTACCCAGGGAGTCTATTAGACTAGGCATATCTCCTAGTCTAAAAGTTCTAGCTTATGCTTCTAGTCTATACTTCTAGCCTACGCTACTAGCTTAGATTTCTATCCTAGTATGCTAGCCTACTAGCCTAGAGTTCTAGCATATTCTACTAGCCGTCTTGGCTAGTTTATTAGCCTAGTCGTCTAGCCTACATTTCAAGTATAGTCTCCTAACTGAGACCTCTAGTCTAGTCTGATAGCCTAGTCTACTAGACTGGATTTCTAACATAGTCTACTAGCCTTTTAGCTTAGAGATATGGCATGCTCTACTAGGCTTCTACCAATCAATTAACCCACTAGCATGGAGTTCTAGTTAGCCTAGAATTCTAGCCAAGTCTGATAACCTACTAATCTAGACATCAAATCTATAGTTCTAGCATAGTCTCCTATCCTACTAGCCTATGCTTCTAGCCGTTTCTCTAGGCTCCTATCCTAGTAGCCTATACTTCTAGCATAGCTTACTACTTTTGACTTAACATATAGCATAATTTACCACCTTTACTTCTACTCAGATTGTCTACTAGCCTATACTTCTAGCCTAGTCTACCAGACTATACTTCTAGCCTAGACATATAGCCAGGTCTATTAACATTAGCAACATACTTGACTTTTCGCCTTGTTGGGTAGCCTACGAGCATATGCTTATATCCTAGATATTTACCCTATTCTAATAGCCTAGGCTTCCTAGTCTACTAATTTTTTAATTCTGGTCTAGATGTCTAGACGAGTCTACACAGTAGACTTGTATACAGGTTGTCTACTAGCCTAGACAACTATTATAATCTACTAGCCACATTAGCATAGACTTCCAACCTAGCCTAACCCTCTGGCCTAGACCTCTAAACTAGTCTACTCTTACCAGGCTAGACTTCTAGCCTAGCCTTCAAAACTAATCTACTAGCCTAGCCTTCTAGCCTAAACTTTTAACTGACACTACTAGCACTGTACTTTTGACTTCTACCCTAGAGTTCTAGCCTAGTATACTAGCCTACTAACCCAGACCGCCAGTCTAGATTTCTACCATACTCTACTAGCTTAGATTTTTATCCTAGTCATCTAACAATAGTCTTGTGTATTGGCCTAGGCTACTAGCCTAGTAGCCTAGGCTTCTAGCATAGTTTACTAGTTTATATCTCTAGCTTTGACTTTTAGCATATGCTACAGCCTTGACTTCTACCCAGGTTTTCTACTAGCATATACTTCTAGCCTAGTCTGCCAGCCTATGCTTCTACCCTATACATAATTACATATATCACACTATTAGAATACAAGCCTAGACAAATAGTGTAGTTTATAGCCTAGAATTCTAGCTGAATATACTGGCCTTGCTAGCCTAGACCTATCTTGTCTACTACATAGACTACTATCCTAGATGTATAGAATATTTTTTTAGCCTAGGCATCTAGCCTTGACTTCTAGCCTAGTCTACTAGCCTGCTATCCTAGACTTCTAGCCTAGTATATTAGCATAGTCTTCTATCCTAGTCTACTAGCCTACTAATCTAGACTTCTCTACGAAGTTCTAGTTCAGACTTAGCCATGCCTACTAGTATATGCTTCAAGCCGAGGCATTTACATAGTTTACTAGCCTAGTAGCCTACACTTCTAGACTAGTCTACTAGTTTAGACATCTACCCTAGAATGTTTAGCTTACAGCATTGTCCTCTGCCCAGATAGTCTACAAGCCTAGACTTTTAGCATAGTCCCATGGCCATACTGGCTTAGATTTCTAGCATTATAAGCGATTATCATATGCTTCTCGCCTATTCTTCTATCCTTCTATCCAAGACTTCTAGCATAGCTTACAAACTTCTATTCTAGGCTAGTATACTAGCATACTAGCCTAGTCTTGTAGCCTGCTGGCCTAGTTTAATATTTTTAACTTAGGCTACTGGCCTACTAACCAAGATTTCTGGCCTACTCTACTAGCCCACTAGCCTAGAGTGCTAGCCTTCTCTACTAGACTAAACTACTCTATTTGCCTAAACCTTTAAGCCTTTAACCTAGTATACTAACCTAGACATCTAATCTGTGCTCCTAGACTTCTACCAGCCTATTATCCCACGCCCCTAGAGTTCTAGAAGTGTAGACAAATATACCAGCCCAATAAATTTGAATACTAGCCTAGTCAGCTAGCCTGATAGCATATGCTTCTATCTTAGATGTTTAACCTATTCTACTAGCCTAGTCAGCTAGTTTAGAATTCTAGCCTAGACATAGTCTAGTTCGCAACATAGCTTTCTGCACAGGTAGTCTACTAGCCCAAACAGCTATCCAAGTCGACTAGCCACACCATTCTAGACTTCCAGCTTAGCCATCTATCCACGACGTCTAGCCTAGTCTACATGCCTAGAGTTCTAGTGTTCTATACTAGCCTACTTGCCTAAATTTTAATCCTAGACATTTAGCTGAGTCTAGTAGCACACTAGTCTGGACTGCTACCCTGGGGTTCTAACCTAGTAGCCCACTAACATATACTTCCAGTCTAGACTTCTACCCTAATCTACAAGTTAGATTTCTATCCTAGACATCTGGCTGAATCTACTAAGTCACTAGTCTTGCCTACTAGCCTAGATATCTAACATCGTCTAATAACCAGTCCATTATCCTTCTAGCCTAGCTTCGAATTCTAGCCATGTCTACTAGCCTACTAACCTAGACTTATAACCTAGACTCCGAGCCTAGTCCATTAGCCTATACTTCTAGCTTTGTCTTACAGCCCAGTCTACTAGCCAACTAGCATAGACTTCTAGCTTAATCTACATACTAGACTTATAGCATAATCTACTACCCATGCTAGCATAGACTTCTAGCCTAGTCCGCTAGCCTATATTTATAACCTATCAGCCTAGGCTTCTAGCATATTCTACTAGCCTATTAGACTAGACTAGTCCTCTTGCCTACTTTGCTTGCTCAGATTTATAACCTAGGCTACTGGCCTACTAGCCAAAATTTCTGGTCTAATCTACTAGCCAACTAGCCTATCATTCTACTAGCCATCTCTATTAAAAGCTTTGCCAGTCTTCTAGCCAAGAAGCCTAGAGTTCTAGTTCGTCCAGAATACTAACTGAATTTACTAGCCCACTAATCTAGGGTTATAGCCTAGAATTATAACGTAGTCTACTTTACTAGCCTACAACCCTATGACTATAGCATAGACGTCTACCATAGTCTACTAGCCTAGACATTTGAAACTCTAGCCAAGTCTACTAGTCTAATAAATTTTACTACTAGCGTAGATCATAGTCTAATCACATAGCCTACTAGCATATCCTTTTGTCTTTGATGTTTACCTTACTCTACTAGCGTAGACTTCTAGCCTAGTCTACTAGTTTAGAATACTAGCCTAGACTTAAGGACTCGTTTAGAACATAGACCTCTACACAGGTAGGCTCCTAGCGTAGATATCTAGCTGAATCTACTAGCCCACTGCTCTGGACGGTAACCTTAGAGTTCTAGCATAGTATACTAGCCTACTAACCTAGACTTCGTGTCTAGTCTTCTACCATACTCAGAGTGCTAGCTTAGACACCTAGATTAATATGCTAGATCACTAGCCTAGTCTATTAGCGTTGTTTACTAGCCTAGATGTCCACATAGTCTCCTAGCCTAGACCTATAGCCTAGTCTGAGATCCTAGTCTACTAGCTTTGAATTCTAACTTAGTCTACGAGCCTACTAGCCTAGATTTCTAACCTGCTCCACAGTCTTCTCCCACTACATTCGCCGTCTAATTTAAAGTGCTAGTTAGCCTAGAATTCTGGACTAGATCTAACAGCCAACTAACCTCGCCTTGTAGCCTAGATTTCTAGCATAGTAACCTAGTCTGCTAGCCTATGCTTTTAACTTAGCATTTAGTTTAGTTTACTAGTCTAGTGGTTTAGAGTGCTAGCCTAGTATATTAGTTTAGACTTCTAGCGTGCACTTTTAGTATAGGCTACAACCTTGCCTTCTACACATGTTGTCTACTAGCTTATACTTCTAGCCTAGTCTAGTAGCCTATGCTTCTACCCCAGTCGTATAGCCGAGTCTACTATCACATACTTATAGCCTAGTCTACAGCCTAGACTTATTGCAAAATTTACTAGCCATGCTAACCTAGAATTCTAGCCTATAAATATAACATCGACTTCTTGATTAGTCTATTAGCCTACTAGCCTAGACTTCTATCTTATTATGCTAACCTACTAGACTATCCTTCTAGCCTAGTCTACTGGCATTGCCTTTTGCCTATTTTACTCGCCTAGACCTCTAGCATAGTCTACTTGATAGCCTGCTAGCATAAATTTCTAGCATCGTCTACTAGCCCACTAGTCTAGAAGACTTCGAGCCTACACCTCCAGACTTCTACCAGTCTACTAGCCTATAATTCTAGGTAGCCTATAATTCTAGCCGAGTCTACTTCTAGCCTACTAACCTAGACTTCTAGCTGAGACCTCTAACCAAACCGACTAGCATATGCTTCTACTTAAGACCTTAAGCCTAGCCTACTAACATTGTAGTCTGGACTTCTAGACTAGTTTAGACTTCTAGCCTAGACGTTTAGACTAGTCTACAGCAGTGTCTTATCCAAGCAATCTACTAGCCTAGGCTTAGCCTATTCTACTATCCTACATACTTAGACTACTACCCTAGCCTTATAAGATAGTCTTTGCCTACTGGACTAGATATACACCCTCGACCTCTAGTTTAGACTTCTAACCTAGTCTACTAGCCCACTAGCCTAGACTTCTAGCCTAGACATCTAGCCTAGTCTGCTTTCCTATGCTTCTAACCTAGACTTCTAGTCTACAACATAGACTTCTACCCAGGTAGTCTACTAGCCTGGGTTACTAGCCTTCTAGCCTAGACTTTAAACCTATACTACTAGCCTTGACTTCTGGCTTCATCTACTAGTGTAGACCTCTAGCCAGTCTGTTATCCTTTACTTCTCGGCCATACTTCTACCATACTCTCCTGGCCTAGACGTCTAGCCTATTACACTTGACTTCTACCAGTCTACTAGTCTAGAATTCTAACGGAGTCTACTAGCCCACAAACCTTGAGTTCTAGCATATACTTCTAGCCTAGTCTACTAGCCTATTATCCTAATCCTGTAGGCACGAAATCTGGACTTCTCCCATAGTCTACTAGCCTAAGCATCTAGCCTAGATCAATTCTACTAACCTACTAAACTAGACTCCTAGAGCCTAGTGTACTATGCTAGTCTTATGACCGAGTCTACTAGGCTAGACATCTAACCTTGTCTATTAGTCTACTGACCTAGACTTATACCAGCCTACGAGCCTAGAGCTCTAGTTAGTCTGGAATTCGAGCCAAATCTACTAGCCCACTAACATAGATTTCTAACCGAGACTTAGCATACTAGCCTATGATATATCCTAGTCTACTAGTTTAGAATGCTAACCTAGAGCGCTTGTGTTCTTGGATCCTGATTTTAAAGGGCCAGAGGGTTTCTCCTACTCATTGTTTGCCACAGACTCTGCAGTTTAGGGGATAGACTATATTGCGTGATTGACAGTTGCCTATAATTTAGGCTCTGTAGGAGAGGCCAGTGTGTTGGTTTTAAAGAATCTGGATTTGTCCATATTATTGCAGATATTACAGTTCTAGGTTGGCCAGGGGATTAACGGGTTGTGGTATTCTTGGGCCGGTTGGTCCAGGGGAGGGAGTTTGTCCCTGACGATCATATCTTTTATTGTTTTGTTTTTGAAAGCGATAGGGTTTTTTCTGGGAAACCTAGCCTGCAATGTTCTTTTCCCTGTAGGATGGGCCAGAATTTGGTGATTGTGTCCTTCAGCATCATATCTGTGTGGTTGAATTCACAGACAAAGATTTGTCTGTAGGGCTTTTTGGTGGATGGGTCCATTGGGGTGGGTTTGAGGAGTGACTGGCGGTCCTTGGACCGGGCTGTCTATCTGGCCTTTTGTAGTATCTTGGCAGGATAGCCCCGGACTCTATAGTGTGAGTGTATGGTCAGGCTGTTTCTATCAAAATCTTGAAGGGTGGAGCAGATCCTTCTAAGCCTAAGGAATTGGCCATATGGGCTGGCTCTTTACAAGAGGCCGGGTGGGCAGACTCGTAGTGTAGCTACCCATGTGTGACCGTGGGCTTGGTATATAGAGGTCGAATATGATGGAATTCGTTTGCGAGTTTTGGATCATGGTGTCCAAAAAGGAGACTTGGCATATGATGCTTATTCCATGGTGAATTTAATGCTATGTTGGGGTGCATTCATGTGAGTGACAAACTCTTGTTGAGCTTCGTGCCTGTGCTCCCAGATCATAAAGATGTCGTCTATGTATCTGACGTACAGTGCTGGGGAGTATGGTGCATTCTGTAGCAGCTTATCCTCTAGAATGCTCATGAAGATGCATGCAGATGTGCATGCTGCTTTGCTTCCCATTGCGGTACCGCCCACTTGGAGACAATGTTCTCCGTTGATTTCAAAACTGTTGCATTCCAAAACGAGTTTCAGGAGGTTACAGAGGCTCCTGATTGAGAGTGTGCCTGGCATACCATGTTTTAGCAAACATGGCTACCACTCTGATGCCTTCTCTGTTTAGGATGTTTGTGTATAAGGATGTGACATCCATGGTGACTAGTAGCGAATTAGCCTTAAGTTGGCCAAAGGACTCTACTTTGTTGATGAAGTCTGTGGTGTCCAACGTGAACCTTAATGTGTTCATCCACGAAACTACTGATGAGTTCCGTAGGGCAGCCGATGCCGCTGATAATTGGTCTATCTGGGGTTAGGCCATCTTTTTTGGCCTTGTGAATTTTTTGTAGTAAATAGAAACTGGCGGGGGGGGGGGGGGTTGTCTGGGATCAGTCTGTAGGCGGTGGAGGAGTCAATCTCCTCATCCCTGACCAGTTGGTTCAGTCTTCTGCGGGCAAGTTCAGTAAACGTTATGGTTGGATTGGTTTCTAGTTTAGTATAGAATTTAGTATCTGCCAGCTGTTTGTTGGCTTATGGACTCCATAATCAAGGTGGCTAAGCTTACCATTGCTTTATGCAGTGGGCTAAATGTAATCTGGTTTACGTTCACATAATCACATAATTGCGAACATACTAGTTGCGTTATTGACCTTTAGCCCATCTGTTTTCACCCCTATGCCCTTCTTCTGATGAGACCTCTTAATTCCATGGGTTTTATCATCAGCAATAATATAATAATTATAATCTTATCCGCACAATACTCATATTGGCGTACTTGTCAGGATGAAAGCGAAGTAGCCGTGTATTTGACCATTCGACTAGTTCATTCAAATCTGCCTGTAAGGATGCATGGTCTTCCTCTTCAAGGATTGTTATAAAAAAAGTGTGTGTCATCTGAAAAAAGATAAATGTCTAAACTTACACGGCTTGACAAGTCATTTATATAGATCACAAAAAGCAGAGGTCCCAATACACTTCCCTGAGGAATCCCACTCGTTACTACCATCCAACTTGATTCTTTTCCACCAATGGGCACCTACTGCTTTTGCTTGGTAAGACATGCTCTGACACATCCATGAATCGGATTGCATATATAATAGGACTGTGTCTTGCCCATGCGCCTCCTATATAGAACTGTGTCGAAAGCTTTCTTGAAGTTGAGGTGTATGCCATTGACTGAGTGTCCACCATCTATTGCTTTTGTCCTAGCCTTGTCTACTGATTTAGACTTCTATCCTAGTTTACACCCTAGACGTCATAGTATATTAGCTTAACCATAGTCTAGTCATCTAGCCATACTAGCCTAGACTTCTAGTCTATTCTACTAGCCTATACTACTAACCTGGAATTCTTGCTTAGTCTACTAGCCTACTTGTCTAAACATCTAGCCTAGTTTAGTAGCTTCTTTTCTAACCTAGTCTATTAGCCTACCAACCCGCATGTCTAGCCTAGACTACACAGGGTGTATGTGAGCATGTGTATTTGACTCCCCCACCACCCCACCCACTAGACGTAGAGCATAGTCTACTAGCTCACTAGGCTAACACCTATAGTTTATACTTCTAGCCTAGTCTACTATCCTACTCTGCTATCCTACTAGCCGATTTCTAAGATAGACTTCTGGCCTACTCTGCCAGCCTACCATCTTACACTTCTAGCATTGTCTGGTAGCCTGCCTAACTAGAGTTCTATGCTGGATTTCTAGCCAAGCCTACTAACTTATGTTTCTAGATTTTAGCCTAGTCTACTATCATATTAATCCCACCAGCTGGGGTCCTGCCACTGCTAGTCTCCTAGATTACTAGTCTACACTTCTAGCCCAATCTACGTGCCTAGACTTCTTGTGTAGTCTGCTAGCTGACTAGGCTAAAACCTGTGGTTTAGACTTCTAGCCTAGTCGACTATCCTACTCTACTATCCTACTAGCCGATTGCTGGGATAGACTTCTAGCCTAGTCTTCCCGCCTACCATCTTACACTTCTAGCATTGTCTAGTAGCCTACCTAACTAGACTTCTATGTTACATTTCTAGCCAAGTCTTCTAGCCTACTAACTTATGGTTCTAGACTATAACTCAGTTGATTGAACAGTCAAAACCATAGTGTGTTACACTTGCTTATGTTTTTATTACATATAATATATGACAACGTATTGAATAGTAATACATAATATAACAATCTATTTTCTTTTCCATGATTATTTTTCATAAAGCATTAGACTGAAATATATTCACATTGTTTCTTGTATGCATTATATAACATTTCTTTCATAAACACATCTTTTTCAAGTACTTGGAATGGTTTCAGATAGGTTTATTGCTGCCAGTATCCTTTTGAATATTAGTTTCCTTTTATAGCTATCTTCCCTATCTCAAGGTATAACTTTCAAAACAACTGGATGGACTCTAGCAGGTGTTAAGGTTCAAACTCATTTATATGTTCTGTCTTGTCAACAAGACTTAGTTAGTGTAAACATTCTGAATTAGCTTATGACATTCTTCATCATAGATATTAAGTAATGTACCTATTTTTTTAATCTTTCAGATTCCTTCGTATTTGCTATCTTAATTGACCTTGCTATAAATTGCTGGGAGATATCTGCTGCTGTCTATCATAGCCGAGTGTAGATTTCTAGAATAGTCTACTGGCCTAATGGCCTAGACTTTTAGTCTAGACTTCGAGCATAGACGTCCAACCTAATGTACTTGCCAAGACTTCTAGCCTGGTTTTCTAGCCTCTTTTACAAGCTCATTAGCCTATGCTTACTGCCTGGTCTATCAGCCTACTAGCCTAGACTTCTAGACTAGAATTGTTACCAAGTCTACTAGCTTCCTAGCTGAAACTTCTAGCCTAGACTTCTAAGATAGTCTACTAGCCTAATAGCCTAGACGTTTAGCCTATTTTTCTAGCCTAGTCTCCAAGCCTAGTAATCTAGACTTTTAGCCTAGATTGCTGGACAAGACTTCCAGCATAGTCTACTACCCGAGACTTCTAGCCTAGATTTCTAGCAACGTCTACCTAGTCTACTAGCCTCATAGCCTAGCCTTCTACCACGCACTTCTACCCTCGTATACTAGCCAACTAGCCTATATTTCCTGTCTAGATGTCTTGCCAAGTCTACTAGCCTACTAACATAATCTATCTAGGCTACTAGCATAGTCTTCTAGCCTAAACTTCTACCCTAATCTACTAGCCTAGACTTCTAGTCCAGACTGCTAGTTTATTCTACTAGCCTGCCTACTGACCTAACCTAGTAGCATGCCGACTTGCCTAGCCTACTAGCCCGCCTACTGGCCTAGCCTAATATCCTAGTAACCGGCACACCCTACTAGCCTGCCTACTGGACTAGCCTACTATCCAACTGTTTCCGACAACAAACAGTATCAATGCCTAGAGAATAGAACATTATTTATTATTCAGTAGCTTGACTTTAAAAATCAGCAAGTTCTTCTATTTATTTAGCTAGGAGTAGTGCTTCATACATGGCTGGAAGATATAAGCCCATCAAACGATTACAGATCAAGGATACCGAGTAGATTTTGATCTAGCATACAAGGTTTTCAACTCATCACAACAGATAGTATTCAATCAATAGAGAACTAGTGTTATTATAAAAATAAATTGCTTTTAAACATTAAATATTATTTTTTATGATTTTGAAATCATTAAAATTTTTTTCATATTATGTTTCTAATCATATTTACCTCTTTATTTGATTGCACTTGTTGTTATATATGTCAATGCATGTAATCTGCACTACAGAAGCCCCACCTGTTTTAACGCTACCGACTACGTGTATATAATATGGCTATCTGTTTTCTTTTCCATGATCATTCTTCATAAAGCATTACAATGACATATTCATATTGCTGTTTCCTTTATGCATTATTTATATACATATTTTAATAACGGAATGGGTCCTGCTTGTGTTTGTTGCTGCCAGTATTCTTCTGAATATTAATTTCGATCCATAGTTATCTTTCCTATCTCAAGGCATGCATTTAATGACAGCTGGGTGGACTCTGACAGCGTCTGAGGTACAAAAGATCTGAATGTTAAAACTGAAATGTAATGATGCTGATATGTCTTTGTCTGATATTGTATTCATTATGATACAGCAATGATATAGCTCATTATGTTTTCTGTGCTTTCAACAAGTGTCAACATCCTGAGTTAACTTGTAAAACATTCTTCACAATAGATATTAGGTAATGTATTTATTTTTATCTTTCAAATTATTTTTCATTTGCTATCTTAATTGAGCTTCCTATCACTTACTGCTTCTGCTGCTTCTGCCGATGATGATGATGATGATACTGATGTTGATGATGATATTCTAGTGTACTAGGCGATTAACCTATTTTTATTTTTAGTATGGCTTATTTCATTTACATTTTAGTTGCAACTTGCAACTAGTATAAGTTGGTTAATTGGTCGCTCGATGTTATAGCCTCGATAGTGTCCACGATTGTTTATGGTTTGTTCACATATATGTTATGACAACGTATTGACTAGTAATACATAATATGACTATCTATTTTCTTTTCCATGATTATTCTTCATAAAGCATTTCACAGAAATATATTCACACTTTCTTTTATGCATTTTATAATTTTTCTTTCTTAAACACATCTTTTACTTGGAATGGTTTCAGATAAGTTTATTGCTGTCAGTATCCTTTTGAATATTAATTACGTTTTATAGCTATCTTTTCTATGATTCTATCTTAAGGTATAATTTTGTAACAACTGAATGGACTCTGCCATGGGTAAGGTATACAATATTTGAATGCGAAAAGTGAAATGTAATGATGTTGATTTGTCTTTCTCTGCTATTGTATTCATTATGTTACCGCAATAACATAATTCACGCGTTTTCTGAGCTGTCTGCAAATTCCAACACCCCGAGTTAACTTATGACATTCGTCATTATAGGCATTAGATCATTTTTTTTTTTTTTTACCTTTCAATTACTTTTTTTATTTGCTAGCTTAATTGAGATTGTTATCAATGGCTGCATCAGGCTTGGCAATGTCAGTGGGGTGTCTTGTTGGCAAGGTCGGCGTCGGCAGCGCCAACGGTGGCAGTCATCATCAACCGTGACAGCAGCAGCAGTGGCAGCTACTGCTGCTGCTAACATATATTACATGTATTATATTAACAGATCATCCCGGTGCTTTATGGGTCATTTTATGTAGTGTCCCACAAAGTCATATACTGTATATTACTTTGGGTGCCTTGTGGGTCATTTGCGTCAGTATCCCACAAAGTCATAAAATCGGTGACCCACAAGGTTTTATACAAACGTAAGTATAATCAATACTTCTTTTTATATTTATTATTACGGATATCAGAACTACCTTAAATCTGAATTTTAAGCCAAAATTCCTATGAGAAAGCAAAGATCCCACAAAGTACCAACACACACAATGTCCCACAAAGTACCATAAGTGTGTATATATATATATT
>CM067360.1:21465453-21485321 GCA_034401795.1 Chaetoderma sp. LZ-2023a | reverse complement strand
ACGACACGACGATGTTTTATGACAAGGTATCAAATGAACGTTGTAAATAATATATCCGTAAAAATACACGCGAGATCCCGTTTTGAATGCTGTGAATGAACTATTTAAGGAGTCTTGTTATTCATCATCCGTATTTAGAACCATTAACAGCTCGATGTTGCCATTCCACAGGTTAAGTTGCATTCATGGCACTAATAGCAATTATCTCTCCCCTGTCAAAATTTCTGCTGAAGTTAATCATGGTTTCTCGGAACAGAAGCAATAATATCTCGGAAACCAGATCATATTTCCTACACTTCATCTGTGTCTAGTTAGTATCACTAGTGTGTCATCTGCAAAGAGAAATAGGAATTGTGATAGAAATTGTCAATTAAAACATATATTAATTATCTATTGCTATACCGGTAAATTTATAGACAGATGATTACAAGCCTCTAAATTCTCATTAAATCTTTTTATTAAAATTGTAGTGTTAAATTTAAAATGTTTATTAATCCGTCTGAGATGTCCCATCCACTTCTTAGTCTTGGCGAAAGGCTCAATCCCTTTCCGAATCTATTATCTTAAAGCTCATCAACGTTTTCGCACCGAGCCCTGGGTTAGCTATACATTTTCTTCAACATGTGCCTTGTTCATGGAATAACACTTCGTCTGTGAAGTACTCTAGCCATATATTATATTCGCTCTCAGTGTTCGGTATTCGTATGCAAATCTATATTGGAATATTCCTATAAGTATATGAATGAATATTAGAATTGTTTGAATCTTTCTGACAACATCTCAATAGAAAGACATGTCAAACATGGAATGATCTGTTGGTGAAAATACGGTCGACACATTCACCCCATATGGCCACTGTGTGCTAGATATCTGCCAGGTTTCTAGTCACCCCTCAAAGAGACAATGTAGTTTAATTATTGTTATCACACATTTGCTATCTAGTCTATGCGAGACAAAATGGGTAATGAAAAACAGATTTCTCGAAAACGATTAAATTGAAGGGATCCAATATGAACGTGTTACCTAACTATAGCAAGGAGGGCTTTCTCCGAGGTCTAGTCGACCGGAGGAAAATAATTTCTCCCATTAACGATGTACACTTCTGTCTGAGAAGTGGCAACCAACGTAGGGTATAGGCTATCTTCTTGTATGATTATAGAACGTTTGCGATTAAGTGGAATTCATTCTGCTAAAATCGGAATTTCTAACATTGATGGCATAAAGAGTTATGTTAACACTAAGAAATTACCGTGACCTTTGACCTCAAAGTAAACCTGCCTCTTTTGGCATAAAACCTAGGGTCATAGTCGCAGTTCGAACATCCTTATAAAAGGCATGACCGTGGTCACTTCTAATACGTCCATTGAACTATTCAGCTTCTGACAAAATCAAAACTGGTAACTTTGGCATTTATCATTAGCCCCAAAAATGTACCTGTAGGCGCGGTTGGAATATCTATAATGCAAATTCCTATTCATGTCATGGGTATCTCGAATACCATTGGATCAAATGTATCATTAATACCAAATCAAGTCAATATAGGCGAAAGAAATTGACCAAGTCTCGTATTGATCGCACATTTTAAAAAGACAATTTTAATCCAAAATAAAGACAATTTGGTAATTTTCATGAATATTCTGATATTCATATGCTATGCGAATATTTGTTCATATTGATCCATTTAATGGATATTCAAATTTTCTGACCGAAGATTATTCGCTATTGCACTAACGTCGGTTTTGTTTTTCTCTTATATTAAATGATACTGTCCGAGCGAGTAGACAATCAATTACATAAATTATTTGCATAGAGACAGAGAAGTCATAAATGATTAATGTTGCAATAGTCACCTACATATAGAGTCACGTTGTAGGCCTATACCCGCCATTTTGTGGAATATGTTTCTGACTAACAAACACACACCAATCTATGCGTTCGCAATTCACCTTTCCAGAGTACCCGCTCATCATATGACGTCATAATCACCTACGTGACGTGTAGAATGACTTCATAATGAATGACATCATGAATGACGTCGATAAGTACGTCACGAACGCATATCTGTGCGTTGTTGTACAAATCGTATGTCTTTACTATTTAATAAATATTCTGTTGAATATTTTGAAACGAATTTGACTGGGCGCTGCTGCTGCCATAGGCAGCAACAGCACCCAATCAAACTAGTTACAAAATATTCAACAGCTTCCCTGTACAGTTTTCAGTAAATTGATAGTTAGGGCATTCGGGGATCGATCAAACCTAACACGGCGAGGTGTGGGCGGAGCTTAGCCAGTGATGGGCGGGGCATAGCTAAAAATGGAAAGGGCCATTACACACATGTACGAGTACGTAAGCTGTGTTTTCTTGTGGAAAACATCCTTGCCTTCGAAGAGAAAACTGTTTCAAAACATTTTACTAAATGTTCACGTGAGGGAAATCTGCTGTTTTCGGCTTAAATATGTTTTCCTTTTCGAATGCAAGGCTGGCATCAGTCCTGAAGACTAGTTATGTCATTTTCATTTTAAACGTAATAGTATATCGTACATTTCATTTTATCCGATGATTTTGGAAATCACATTCTCGCAACTTTCAGGAAATTCACCCTAGCACCATATATGTAGTTCCAAAATTGCATGAAGTTTGGGGATTATGTGACTATTACGTATATTTAACATACAACAACTTTTGATAACGTATGTGCTAGCTGTGCACTACATGTGAGTATTGCCATGCCTGATACAGGCATTTACAAAATCGTACAGTGCTTAGTGCAGCTGGATTAGATAAGAACCATTATCACTCAAATTCATACAATAGCATTGTCATTAACAGATTCCATTTGTCGCATGAAGTGCAGAATAAGATGGTAAATTCAGGCAGATGTCCTTTAATTACAGAAAGCAGACATTTTCAAAAGATAATCATCACGTCTTCACGGTGAAATAAAGATAGGAGAGCTTTCCATTGAGCAACTTAGACTGGTGGCCATGATCCATGAGGTTTGCCACTTGACAGCGAGACATGTCTAACTATAGCGTTGCGCTATGTTCGTCACTTAATACTGTGAGTTTGTCCCCGTGGTCTGAGGCACCACATTATCGAGTTGCCTCATCAGGTTATCTTAATACGTGTGCATGTAATGGAGAGTGTGTAGGGACGTGTATTCAACACATTGGCAGAATATGGAACAAAAGGAGAGATAATTGAATCATACAGAACATTGCATGAATAGATCTTGTAATCCTAAAACCGCAATCGTCCACGATGGTGGCCAGATCTAGAGGGCGAACTAGATTTACACTAGTCTGACCCATGTCTACCTATGCCTACACATTGCTAGATAAGTCCCACCCCTTTGAATACGTGCTGGAACCAAATATAACACGTGAACGGCGAATTCCCAGGAAATCAGTTTCAAAGGAACGATACAGGTAAGTTTTTTAGTATTCTGAAACTAACACATTATACCATGGATGAAGTCAATCTGTGACTCAAGTATATGACGTCATAATGAATTACGCCACGTGCATGCTGAGGTCACAATCATAATTTGCAATGAATAACGTAGTTAAGTTCATCATGATCTTTTAAAAGTACGGCATGTGTACGGATTGTATATCTTTACTCCCTCCATTCTTTTGGAGATTTTGAAACTAATTTGGCTAGGCCATAGGCAGCAACAGCACCAAGTTAAACTAATTCAACAGTTTACATGCATATATTTTTTGGAAATTGAGATATATGGAGTTCAGGTTTCGATTTATCCCAGCACGGGCAAGGAATGGGTGGAGCTTATGTAGAGGTGAGCGGGGTATCGCTCAAAGTGAATTCATCCATTTGTTTGAAAATATTAATTTGTAAATCTCTCAACCTTTAGACATATTAGTGTCAATTTTATTGCCACGCGAGCTACCTATTATGGCAATCGACGCTGCACTCAATCAATCATGTGTTTGTGAGGGTGGGGTGGGTGTTGTCCTCATCACGGTCCATATGTATATCCTTGAGAGAGAGAGAGAGAGAGAGAGAGAGAGAGAGAGAGAGAGAGAGAGAGAGAGAGAGAGAGAGAGAGAGAGAGAGAGAGAGAGAGAGCGAGAGAGAGAGAGAGAGAGAGAGAGAGAGAGAGAGAGAGAGAGAGAGAGAGAGAGAGAGAGAGATGGAGAGAGAGAGAAGGGGGGGAGAGAGAGAGGGAGAGAGAGAGGGAGCGCGCGAGAGAGAGAGAGAGAGAGAGAGAGAGAGAGAGAGAGAGAGAGAGAGAGAGAGGGAGAGAGAGGGAGAGAGAGAGAGCTTAAGTTTCTTTTACTCAGAATTTGTTTTTCAATTCCCTTAAGAAATTAGCCACGCGATTAGATCTAAATTAAAATGAATGTTCATAATAAATAGGTTAACATTACCGTCTTATTACACCCTGAATGGTGATAAGAGGTATACGTTCTTAAAGGCAAGACTTCTATAGCGGTCACCTGCTTCTGAGTACTAATACAGTGTCCGTTATATAAGGTTTTATTGAGCTTTTCAATGAAACATCATATTCCGTACATCGTAAACAATCAACCCCACATTGTTTGCATTGTTGAAAGGGTCACGCTGCAGTTGCAGATATAATGGACATTTACAGTTTTAGCCATGCCCCGCCTATCTCTAGCTAAACTCCATCCACACTTCACCTGTGTTGGGATCGATCGATCTCTGAACGCCCTGACAAACAATTTCCAGAAAACTATGCAGGTAAGCTGTTGAATATTTTGAAACTAATTTGACTGGTTGCTGTTGTTGACTGTGGGGGCAACAGTGTCCAGTCAAATTAGTTTCAAAATATTCAACAGAATGTTTATTAAATAGTAGACATACAATCCGTACAACGTGTCGGAGTATTAGGCGTTTAAGACGGACTAAATCGAGTCATGCATGCTATAATTGATTATGACGCCACGTAGTTGTTTATGACGTCATATAACGGATGAATAACCTGGAAACGTACATTATGATGCATTTATGAACGAGAAGCCGAATAGATCACATGTGAATGAGCTCCGGGCCGATATAACGATGCGAGACATATGGTGAATGGTGACGTCTTCAAGCATCGATGGCACAGACAACAACTATTCTCCAGATCCGATCTGATAAGGGATTACCAAATGTACCCAATGTATTGTGACAGAGAGATGATGATTTATTTACAGGAATGCTGGAATTATGTGCATACAAATGAAAGGTGTCTCATACTATTATCGGTAAGATGGAAATGACAACAACATATGTGTCTCTTATTTATTATCGCCTTATCGATTGTCAGCTGTAATTACTCATCGTTTTGGCTTGCATGAGCGGTCGGTATCTGCCTGTTTGCCTGCGCACATGCCTGCCTGTATGTATGCGTGCCTGCTTGCACGCTTACATGCTTGCCTGCCTGTCTGCCTGCCCAGCCACCCACCTTCCCGCCTGCCAGCCCGCCCACACGCAACCCGCCCAACTACCTACCTGTCCGCCCGCCCGCCCGCGTATCCGTCCGTCCGTCAGTCTGTCCGTTCATCCGTCCTCCCGTCGGGTTGTCTCCAGAATGCAAAAATGAAGGATCACCAAATTTGGGTTTTGATCTTGTGGTTAAAATTGTAAAAGTATCTAGCTCACCGGATCACTAGCTGCATCACAGAATTCACATTTTGGCGATAACTTTGAAATGCAAGAAGATAGAAACGTAAATTCTGGCACGCGCATTCAGATTATAGCTGAGTAAAGGGGCTATAAGATTCAGCATAAAACCTTAAATATATAGGTCATGGTGGCACTAAGTGCATACTGGAATTTGCATTTTGACCATAACACTGGAATCCATGTCGTGGCCAGCTAGAATGATTTTGAGGTCCATGTCAAACCATCAAAGATCTAGGCCACACGGTCACTAAGTGTAAATAAAAATATACATTTTAGCGACTCTGAAACGCAAGAAAGTAAAATTCCCATGTATGCTTATGTCAGGTACAGCTCCTAATCAAATTAGTTTCATAATATTCATGAGAAAATTTAACAATTTTGTAAATTCGCTAAAGACGTATCATTCTGACACTTTCTGTTGGACATCTGCCCCATTGGTGACTGAACCACGACATTTGGTTGTGACGGTACGTCAAGCTACAAGTGAGCTATTTACTTATGACGTCAGAGACTTGAGGGACAGATCGTATCTCTCCAATAGTTGTATGAAAACTCACTTAACGTTTTGAACCTGAAAGGCCAAATGCGAAAATTCTTTTAAAATGTAAAAACTGCTGTTGCTCCCAATGCCAAATTGGTTTTAGAATGTTCAACTGCTCCTGAAGAGTTAACTGTACATCAACTCTGGTGGCCTGTACTTCAGGCGATTACATAGTAACATTGATATTGGACAAATGTAGACTCTGCTCCAGGCGCGTATATATTAACGTTCATAATTGATAAATGTGGACCTGCTCCGGGCGCTTGCATATTGACATTGAAATTGGACAAATTGAAGATTTTGGATCTCCGGGTATGACTTGGTGAATCGTTTCCTAGATGGTGATTCCACTTCGCCAACGGCAAGATTATGATGTTAGCGGTTGCTGCGACAACCTCTTACCGATGATGAAGCAGAAGACTGACAGTCAGCTCGCCTCCTCGAGAAGATGAATTACGACGATATTATTAGAGACTGTCCGGCCTATCTGACTCTGAAGATCCACTGATTCGGATTGGATGTTCCTTCCAACTCGGGAGTCTAAAGCTAATGATGACCAAACTAGTGTCTTACTTTTGTAAGAGGATAGATTTTATTAAAGCTAAAGTTAACTGTACAAAATTGATAAAGTAATTTGGAGCATAAATCGCTCAAAGACAACTAGTACCTATCTGGTACAAATCAAGTATCTATTCTACTCTATACTAGCCACGAACGTAACACAAGCGAGGTGTTACATGAACCCTGATGTTGGATTGATTCCCTTTCTCTAACTGAAAGTGCTTCTTTTATAGCCCTCAGAATCTCTGAGGTTCTATACATATCGAGATATTTAGATCTATACATATCGAGATATTTAGATCTATACATATCGAGATATTTAGATCTACACATATTGAGATATTTAGATCTCGTTCTGATGATTCTTCTAGGTATGTTATAAGCACAGCTTGATTGGCCCGGACAATCGGTCCACCAATCAACTTCTGCTTATTCCTTCCTAGAAGCTTCTACCTACTAAATGTTGGTCGTCCTGACCAATCAATGATCACTACATCTCGATTTCAACTTCGAAACTTATTCGGTTTAATTCTTTGCTACAGAGTTTGATCGACGCTCATTGATCGTGACGTCATTCTGACCAATCAAACTCTGTGCTATTCTTCTATGGAGATGATGCCTCACATAGACAAAGCGGTGGTAGCTGGTTCTGATTTGATGCGATCTGTCAGCTAACTAACAACATTACGGAATGTGTTGCTGTTGCATGCCATTGTATGAGTGACATATAGTTGATATACAAATTTCGATTATGTTATTAATTCCTACAGGACGCTACAATGTCTATGTCCTGTCCATTGCATATCGTGAATAAGCCTGTAGGATGCTAGAGTTAATAGGCACATGAGCTGTATGATCTCATTGCCAGCTGGTGTTGTTCTATTCTCGTGTGAGAATCAGAATGCCTATCATCATCAACTAAGTCCCTTTGTCACGTCCGATTCCAGTGATTCTTCTCCACTGATTATTTTCTAAACTATCGATTCAAATAACTGCTGAATATTATAAAAGTGTGTGCCGACTAAACAGCAACAACTTTCATCTAAACTATTTCCAGATACACATTAATTCAGAACCGTGGGACTTATTCTAATCAATTCGACTGTTTCAATTTTGATGATAAAACTTTATCCAACAATCCTGATCGGGCTATATTCGCATATCATCCGCATAGCATCAGCACCAGCTGATGTCAACTAGTTACCGTATAATAATAAACTAAATAATAAGATATACAGTCAACCGGTCCATTAGCTCACCTGGTATTATCAAATCATAAATTTCACTTAGGACTTACTCGTAAATATAAGATATCCAACGGGGTCATGACTTCCCACAAGACAATCCCATATCTACAAAATGTCGGCTCTGCTCCAGGTGCTTGCGTATTGACATTGGTATTGGACAAATGTGGACTCTGCTCCGGGCGCTTGCATATTGTCATTGATATTGGATAAATGCGGACCCTGCTTCAGGCGCGTACATATTATCATTCATAATTGGCAAATGTGGAACCTGCTCCAGGCGCTTGTATAATGACATTGATATCGGACACATGTGGACCGGCAAATAAACAACTTGTTTTATGATTTTCCCCTTCAAGAAAATGTAGGTTATCAAACTGTGCGCACAGAATGGCAGCGAAAGCGTGACCAAACAACATTTTGTCCAATTTTAAAGTTGGCGACGTTTCTGTGAATTCTAATTTTAACTGACACTTAAAACTGACACTTACAAGATAAACAACATAGCAAATGATGGTTACTAATTCCTGTCACACAGGTTTCAAAGCGGGTTCTCTTTCTTGTTTTCTCTGCAATCTGAGAAAAGCTATCGTACATTACAAAAATGCATCATGAAATTGCATGTTTTTTATTCAATAACATAATGTCTTTTAGCGTATTTAATGCATTGGAATCCACTTCAATTTAATTTTTCCGTCCAACAGGATACGGTTTCTTTCATAGACTTGAGTGGTTATGTTGACAAGAAGTAATCGTTCGTCCATCAATTCCTCTAATATAATACTGTTATTCGCTTGAGTTCATGGACCGTGTTTTATTAAAGAGTGAAGTCTCTGTAATCTGTAATCAGAAATCATGATCCTTTCAGCAATGAAATACCGCTATCTATATTTCACACTTACAAAATTTCGAATATTTTGAAAATAAATGACTGAAAACTACCGAAATCTTAAGATATGTTGCTGTTATGGGAGGAGTGTTTTCATAAATGTTTTGTACTGAGTGGCCCGCCACCAACAACAAACTTAACTAATCGAGGGATTTCTAGTTATGCCCCTCCCATTTATAGCTAATGTCTGCCCATGCTTTGCGTGTGTTGGGATCAATTTATATGCATCAAAGTCTGAATTCCCAGAATCCCAATTTCAAAGATGGACATGCCCATACAGGTAAGCTATTGAATATTTTGAAACTACTTTTGATTTGGAACTGTTATTGTCTTTGGCAGCAACACCTCCAAGTCTAATTAGTTTCAAAATATTCAACATGATGTTTATTAAATTGGAAATTCATCACAGACATATTATTCATACATTTTAGTGGCAGAATTCTATATTTTCTACGTAATTTTGATTGTGACATCAGCTAATACGTGATGTAATGAAGGAATACAGTTTTAGCTATGACCCGCACATCTTTAGCTAAGTTCCACTCACGCTTTACCCACGTTGGGATCAATCGATCCCTACCCTCTCTGAATCTCAATTTCCAGAAAACTATACTGGTAAGCGTTTGAATATTTCGAAATTAATTTGACTGGCTGTTGTTGCTGCGCATATTAAATAGTAAAATAGACAATTCGCACACCGTGACTGACTATCAAGCAGTTATGACTGACTGAATCGCATCCTTCATGATGTAATTGATTATGACATCAGCCTACGTGTGGCGTGGTTAAGTATGACGTCATATTTTTTATCAATAAACTGGATTCATTTATCGATTATGACGCCAGAAAATTGATCGGTATCTAGGATCTCTCTACTGTGCAGCGGATTGAGAAATGTTTCTGTGAAATACATTTAATCATTTGAAATGCACAATTCAAAAGCTTATCTACAATTATAAAAATACTATGTTGAAGATTTTGAAAGTAATTTGAGTTGGAGATGTTGCTGCCTATAGACGGTGTGGTAAAGCAATGTAAGCATAATTACTCTATGCTGCGGCTGTAGTAGTAGTAGTAGTAGTAGTAGTAGTAGTAGTAGTAGTAGTAGTAGTAGTAGTAGTAGTAGTAGTAGTAGTAGTAGTAGTAGTAGTAGTAGTAGTAGTAGTAGTAGTAGTAGTAGTAGTAGTAGTAGTAGTAGTAGTAGTTGTTGTTGTTGTTGTTGTTGTTGTTGTTGTTGTTGTTGTTGTTGTTGTTCTAGAATCATCCCACAGCCACAATCAATGCTATTTCGCTTTTGACCACTGTGTCTTATCCTCAGGTCCATTCTTGATTTAAATGTACCAAGTCCTGCTCTCCTGAGGTCACTTCACGGGTGTGCTTACCATATGTATGCAATGGCGTCCTCTTCTTGCCTTATATTTACCGGCTCCCTGTAGGGCGAATTCCACGGCTCTTTGTAACCGTGTATCTTCTGGCATCCTTTGCACATGCCCGAACATGAGCCATCTGTGCTAGGCGACTTTTATTCACAACGGTGGTGTATTACATATATTGTACAGTGCATCGTTAGAATTATATTATGCTGTCTGACCATCTGTGTCCAGCGATGGTGCGTGGATGTTTGTGGTAGCAGGCATCATGTTTGTCTAGAGCTGCCTTTGGCACTGCCCATCTGTTACAGTTATACATCATCAAGGATGCCAATGTTGCGTCGCACAAACGTACTCTTTTAGTCAAGAGCACCTTTGATCTACACATCCATAGCTTGCATTAGGACTGGAAAGCTATTTTCCCCCATGATGCAGCGTGCAGCCATGTCAGTAGTACTGTAAAGTAGTGCTCCCAGGATTTTACTTTTCCTGCATGGTTCGCCGTATGACTTCGATTGTAATTTACCTTAGTTTCTTGTTTTGTCGATAGGTATATGTGCTTGACCTCTGTTTTAGATTCATTCATAAATAGATTCTCAATTTTCAGCTTATTTGCGTCTATTAGTTCGCCAATGAGGTCTCTTCTCTCTTCTCATTGTCTATGATGTCCACATCGTCGGCATAACACATCCCTAGCGACGTACCCAGCATGGCCACTGTATGGGGGGGGGGGTGAGGTCTTGTAGAATGTGGGATTTTCGCGCACATATTTCTGGGGAGCCAATTGATATCTCAAACTCTGTACATTGACTTCGCTCGTACGCTCGGCTTGGTATCTGCATGTAGTAGTCTCACCAGGCACAGCTCATCTTCATATGTTGTTGAGGAGCGCAATGCGCCGCAGGTTGGCTTGGGGCCGGGTGTGGTAAGGTAAGGCAATCGATTTAAGTAAAGTAGCTCTGCTTTATTCTGTTGTAAACCAGAGGCCCGTGATTTATATGTCATATTATAAACTAATAGAGATATTGCCACCGTCCCAATGGAATATGAAATGCACGATACACAATGATATGAACTGAGCATGACTAGCATGTATGTCTTATGGCAGCGAACTGCAGACAAACGGTTATTGTTATTGATAATGTTGAGACAGTCCACACTTAGAATATAAAAATTTAACCGTACCAACTGCAAGATTCGATTTGTCTCTTCATGACGTATATGATGCGCTATGTGTGTGGAATCTGACGCCGGATTCACGAAGCACACGTAAATCTAAAAGGTCTAAGTGTGGCGTAAGTATGAAAACGCTCGTAAATCTCCATTCACAAAAAGTGTAACCTACGCCAATGATGTCGATAATCCAACGTAAGTGAAGTGAAATGGCGTAACTTACGCGAGGCGTAATATACACGTCTTTGTGAATCCGGCACCAGATTGCTATCTAAGAAGTAAACACGTGAGATACAATCCATGCTGTAATAGTTTAACAAAGCATGCAATTTATTTGACACATGGCATGCTTAATGCATACTGGTAACGTGTGTCTCTATGCCAGATAATATAAAGTCAGGATTATGACCCGCATTACTATCAATAGTGTATGTTTGGAGAACGCATAATTGAATCCAATCACAATAGAACATCTATTCAATATTGACCTGAGAGGTGGTCTTCTGGACAAATGAACCTTGTAAATATGTAGGTTTAGCATCCTTACGCTGTACAGGAGCGTCATCTTTATTGATCGTCGTGCAATGGAGGGATCCATTTCTATCTAAACTCCACACACGCTCTGGCAGTGTTGGGATCAAGCGAACACTGGCGTACCAGATTTTCCATTAGCAACATAAACATAGAGGTAAGCTGTGGTACAACAGCGCCAAGTCAAATTAGTTTCAAGATTCTCAACACACTATTTATTAATTAGTAAAGACATACAATTCGTACACTTGACAGACTATTCAATGTTGATAAAGGAGCTAGCTACTTCATTCACTACATATTTTGGTTGTGACGTCAACCGAAACCTGACGTAATGGATTATGACGTCATATACTTGACTGACAAATCGGATATGTCCATTCAGGTGAAAGAGCATAGTCAGACCTCTACTGATGCATGTAAACAGGTGAGACAGTATACCACACCTAAGCTAAGCATGACATCTGAAACATTTAGCCACATTCTGTCACAGAAAAACGTTCACACTTTAATAACCTAAATATTGGTACATTTATCGACGCTGCCATTATTTACCTTTCAACCAATCAAAACACAAAGGAATCATACAGGTAAGCTGTTGAATATTTGGAAGGTAATTTGTCTATTCGTTGTAGCAACTGCAGCCGCCTTCAGCCAAATTACTTTCAAAATAGGCCGCATTATAATTAATGCATAACGAAAATGTGGTTTATCTTCACCTAGAGGATATTACACGCTATCGTTTTAATAGACAAAAATTGAGGTCACCACAGTTTACCATCAGTGCGATATTAAAAAGCAAGTAGTGTAATACAGTTAAAGCCGAGAATTAACAGAGAAGTGAGTGATATGGATTCTATAGACAATAATCTATCAGTACAATGCAACATTTGAGATATGACTAATATTGAATTATAAACACAGTGTCCAGATAGGAGTCTACCTATTGGCGTTCTCATAGTTCGGTATCACAAACAGTGGCAATTACAATGGAAAGCCACCGATTAACAAAACCAACGACTTTTCTGTTAGATTCGATGTGTCAATATTATTGATCTATGGCTGGGTTTATAGCCAATCAGGAGATCTCTTTCCCAACTTTACCTTATGTCTATATGCACGAGAATAGATTTCATATCTTGAAAGAAAGAGAAACATACTCAATTGCCATGGAAAATAGATATTTCTAATGTGATTAGGTTAGAATGTGTTTTCTCGAATTATGCTTTTGACCAACACATCAAATGTAATTCTCTAGGACTTGGATGAATTTGGATGTTTATTTTATCATACACACATCCATTGTAACAAGAATATTAACATATTCACTAAACCTTGCAGTCATACAGTTAAAGAGCAATATCGTTTACAGTATAAATACGTAGCCAGCTGGAACTTGTCGCTTAAAATGGTGCATGTAGATATTAGGATTCAATCGGCACTTTGCATAGAATGCTAGCGTTCGTGTATTGACTGTGATTCAGAACACTGTTACTGCGATAACAACAGGTTAGAGCACCATCGATAAGCCAGGAACATCAGATGTCAAAAACAGAGGAACGTGAATAATGCATGGCGCAATACAACGTGGCGAGGCTAATTATAATTTATATACATTGGGAACAAATTTGCCAAGATTTGTCGCCTTGCAAAGTCACAATTAATGCCTATATATCGTCATTAAATCCCGCAACAAGCGAACACCAGTTGACGAAATTACAAATAAACTTATGATAGGGTACACCATAAAACGTCCCAAGTCCCTGTATGAAGAGATGGGTGGTTGGGTGAAAGGGTGGTGCGGTGGGTGGATGGTTGGATGGATGAATGAATACCGAATGAACCAATCGTTCTTAAGCAACACACTTCCTAATATTTCTTCGAAGTGCATCAAGAGCGAGGTCATACTGTCGTATGTACTCTGAAGCATATAACGAACATTCGCAATGAAGGTAAAAATCTGTAGTAATCCATACGTCCATCTTGCAGAGACAACATGTTTTAATGTTGGATAACTGACGTGTGCATGACAAGAGATGACGGTAATAAGTCAATCTAATACCAAAGCAAAACAAATTGTGTTTGCTATTTTATTAAGAGAATTAATGGAGTTATTGAGACAGAAGCTTGCAGGATTTCCACACTTAATAGGCGAGCGGATAAAATCAATTTTTAGAGTTTAATTCCCCCACCAGACCGCAAGCTACAACATGTTTTTTTATAATCATTAGGGTACCTTGAATACATTTTGCCATGTTTTCCTCAAATATGGGTGTACGGTTGGCATGGAAACGGTAATGTAAACAAACACGGTAAACGGTATTTAAAATAAACTGAAAATCAAATATTGCAAGAATTATGATTCATAAAAGTTGGTATATTTACACTAGCTCCTTAAATAATCATTAAAAACAATGATTG
Source organism: Chaetoderma sp. LZ-2023a (assembly GCA_034401795.1). Classification (NCBI taxonomy): domain Eukaryota; kingdom Metazoa; phylum Mollusca; class Caudofoveata; order Chaetodermatida; family Chaetodermatidae; genus Chaetoderma; species Chaetoderma sp. LZ-2023a. The sequence goes on along the minus strand of CM067360.1, from coordinate 21,470,933 downwards.
CTTTTACCATTTCATGGTAAATTTCTCTTTTTGTAGGACAACAAATCTGCTTAAAATTCTTTAAAAAAACAGGCGGAGATAAAGACTTGACGGGTCACGCATAATAAGCGACAATATTCATTAAATGGCTAGACAATAAAATGACAATTTCTGTGATAGTCACACCCTTGTGACATCTCAGTGTCAATTTAAATGTACTAAAATTAGATAATTATTTATTGTTATATCCGGTGTTCCGAGGTAATTCTTGAAACAGCTTTTTCAATCAAAACAACACATGTATTTCCACTTTCTCCTCACTAATTCACTCACAATACAAGTATGTGACATATCAGGAAAACAAGAAGGTAAAATTCAGCTGGCATTCAATCCATACTGTCATCACCACGTGCTCGTCAGGGTATAGTTCTTCAATGGCTTGACACAGAGCTTTAGGACATAAACAACCGTTACGCTATGCCAGTTACATTTTGCCGTAGCTGTTATAATTTTTAACTATGCCCCGCCCATCACTAGCCAAGCTCCACCCACACCTCGCCGTGTTGGGATTGATCGATCCCCGAATGCCCTAACTATCAATTTCCTGAAAACTATAGAGGGAAAGTGTTGAATATTTTGTAACTAATTTGACTGGGTGCTGTTGCTGCCTATGGACGCTGCCGTTATAGTTCATTTGCATTGGAAGTATTAATGTCGAAGGTCTCTACGCACAGATGAACATGAATTGATAGCTGATAAAAGAAGGTGGTGTTTGAGTCATTTGCAGACAAATAATCGTTGCATTAATGTGTCAACACATCTGTGGATGAAATATTGGTGTTGGCTCTAGCGTTATCAATAGCGGGGTTCAATTAATCCATCCTGGGTCCCTCCAACCTATGGCAGCAACAGCGCCCAGTCAAATTAGTTTCAAAATATTCAACAGAATATTTATTAAATAATAAAAGCAAACAATTTGTACAACAACGCATAGACCGTCTTCAAATATGCGTTCGTGACGTACTTATCGAAGTCATTCATGCCGTCATTCATTATGGTGTCATTGTACACATCACGCAGTTCATTATGACGTCATATGATGGGTGGGTACTCTGGAAAGGTGAATTGGTCAATGTGTCTTGTTTGCTATCCAAGAAAGTGAGATAGCATTCATAAAGTTTAGACCGTTACTTGTCAATACTATTTGTACTTAGCAGCGCAAGCTCGCAATCACATTTCTATGCTTGTCAAAATTGAAGGAAAAGATTTAATCGTCTTAGATGCCATTTATCACACATCATGTATAGTAAGTTATATCAGCAAACGTAACATCAGTAATGTATCTAGAAGGGGTAGATGAATTGGAAAATATACATCAAACTGCTTTCTTGGCATTGTTAGCAGAGATTCATGAAAAGCCTTAGAGAATGGAAAGCCTATAAAATAAAATGCATCGTGACAAAATTTCAGGATTTCGTGCCAGCACTTTAGTGCTGTTGAGAGCTATCGAGCCGAAAAACTTCAAACGAGTTTGATGAAGCACTATGGTGACACGATTGTCATACATACTCAGCACGGCCAATCAAATGAATGCATCGTGATAAAGTAGTAATGTGACATTAAGAGATGCTGTGCGTGCTTTTTCACAACTGAGGGAATATTCTAGTTACACACAGATGACTCTAGGTGCATCTGAAGAAACTACTGACCCAATGAATTGTGAGCCACTGCTTCATTCTCGCATTGGTATGCTCAGAAAGGTTATCAAAGAAATAAAACTACAAAGTAATTATTACGCGGCAGCTGAATTTAGTATAAAATCATCTGAACAATTTGTGCCGTGTCTGTTACAGAAAGCCTTTCTCTGGTTGTTAAGTGCAGAAGCCTTTAATTCTGGTGATGCAAACTATCAGCCATCAGAAACTTACAGCGCAAGTATTAGCATTGGCAGAAAGTGTTATTCACTGATGCAACAAAAAGAGTATCACTCCTCTTCATTTGGGACTTAGAGCACAGCTTCATTATGACCACGGGGAAAGAGATACATATATTCTAATTCGCATAGGTTTGTATTAGCTATGGTGTCTTAAGGTGTTTCCTAACTAGCTTGGCTATTGTTGAGCTGGAAAGAATGCAAGAGAATACATACCATATGGTTCAACCCCATTCCAAAAGAAAAGTGGTAAGTTGATTTAAGAGGGGATGGCAATATTGATATCAACTGTGAAGCCATTGATGGAAAAGGCACATTCTATTCTATGGCTCGTCTTATCTTTCAGAATCAGTGTGTAACTAGCAGGGAGTAGAAAGAGTGAATATTGGCCATGAAAAGTCTCTCCCTTACCTGCAATGCCAAAATTAAGGCCAGTGCTTGAAGATGTAGAGGTGAATTAACACGATCTTACATGGGTGTTTCTTAGAATGGTATTGCGTGCTATTATACCATTGCCTACAGCAATAACTAAGAACACCATCTAAACGATACCATTCTGGACTGGTTATAATGCATCTCTAACAGAAAAGCGATTCTCAAATAATAGCAACATATGCTTCAGTTAATGATGCAGAGGGGAGCTGATCCAACAATTGTCAGCACAACAATGATCAGAAGCCGACAAATGACGCCAGCTTTAGGCCAACAAAGTATAACATTCTCCAACAAATGGGAGCACGTTGAGAACGATGAACCTCAATCATAGTTAAGGAACCGTTTCCTGTTTTTAAGACTGTATTCGTTCTAGGTCTAGATGTAGTTTGACCTTTCTAGGATTTGCGGTAGTAGGTGGCGACGAGTATACGGCGCTCAGATGGCCCATAGCACCAACTTATACAGTGTTTTGCGATCAAACCTACAGTATTGTTATTTCGGACCACTGCTGCCTAAAAGGAACCTAAAAGAGATAAAGTTGCTTGCTGGTGGCAAAGATACTGTGGGGAATTGTGAAGGAAACTGACTACAGTTGAGAGAATTCAACATATTTTAGGCACAGGCACTCATCTTCACCATCTCTCTCGAATCAAACTGGCTAATATATAACCATATAATCAAGTTTTAAGTATTTAAAAGACCGTTGCCACCCAGACTCAACTATCTGCTGTTGTAGCGGTACTGTTGGGTATGGGAGACACATGTGGCGTAACATAAAACAGGCAGAGCAAAGGCGAATAATTTCAAAGAAAGGTTTAAGAAGACATTTACCAAAGCTTTACATATCGTCTCAAACCGTAATTTGGCAATAAGTATGATCTGGTTGGAATTGCAATTTATCATGTCATCATAAGAATTTCTTTGACTAGATTACATCACACTGTAATTGGACTACACCCAAAAGTCCTCAGTGAATTATTGGAAAGTTTATGTGTCCTGCTGACAACTACTTTTTAACAGATCACTGAAACAGGGTGAATGGACCTTTCCATTTTTAACTATACCCGCCCATCACTAGCTAAGCTCTACACACACCTCGACGTGTTGGGATTGATCAATTCCCCAATTCCCTAGCTATCAATTTCCTAAAAACTATACAGGGAAGTTGTTGAATATTTTGTAACTAATTTTACTAGGTGCTGTTGCTGCCTATGGCAGCAACAGTGTCCAGTCAAATTAGTTTCAAAATATTCAACAGAATATTTATTAAATAGTAACAGCAAACAATTTGTACAACAACGCATAGACCGTCTTCCAATATGCGTTCGTGACGTACTTATCGACGTCCTTCATGACGTCATTCATTATGATATCATTGTACACATCACGCAGTTCATTATGACGTCATACGACGGGTGATACTCTGGAAAGGTGATTTAGGGAATAATCCCCCAGATGACAAATTGAGAGTAAACCTTTTATCAAATAGAAAGTAATATGTTATGGTGAATGAATAGTGCTCAGTATATATGCCGACGATGTGGACTTCATAGACGAGGAAAAGAAACACCTTGACGAACTTCTCCCAATAGCTACAAGCAAACTAAAAATTGAGAATCTCTTCATGAATGAATCCAAAACAGAGTTCACCCACATATACCTATCTACAAAGCGGGAAACTAAAGAAAATGACGATCCACTTCGAGGCGGCGAACCACTGCTGACATTGTTACACGCTGTGTCATGAGGAACATATCTTTCTAGTCCTTCTGGAAGCTATGGATTCGTAGATCAAAGATGACATTGATAAAAAGACTACGTTTATACAATGCAACCGGCGTATCCTTGATGCTGTATAACTGTAACAGCTGGGCAGCTCCAAAGGCAGCTCTAGACAAACTCGATGCCTACCACCGCAACCACCAATACAGCACCACTGGACACCGATGGTCAGCCAACATAATATCCAATGATGCACTATACAAGATGTGTAATACTTCGCCGCTGTCTGTAAAGGTCGCCCGGCAAAGACGGTCCATGTTTGGCCATGTTCCAAGGAGGTGAGAAGACACGCACGCACGCACGCACGCACGCACGCACGCACGCACTCACGCACGCACGCACGCACGCACGCACGCACGCACGCACGTACGTACGTACGCACGCACTACAGAGGGCTTTGGAATTCGCCCTAGTTAGAGCCAGCAAATACAAAGCCAGTAGAGGACGGGATTGCATAAACTGCTAATCGTGCTACGAGGTGACCTCAAGAAAGCAGGACTCGGTACACTCAAGTCAAGAATGGGCCTGAGGACGCTAGGGATGTCGGCTGAGGACAAGATACACTGGGCAAAAGCCAAGAAGGACTGATTGCAGCTGTAGGATGTTTCTACTACGACAGCCGCAGAATACAGTAGTCATACATGTGATAAGCAGTGAATGAGTTGATAAAGACCAACTAGATAGTTAGCCTGATTAGATCTTTAAATGAAGAGTTTAACATTTACGTTATCAAATGGCAGGTAATCTCCTAAGTATGGCTTTGGCCTAACGAGAAGATCAGTAGGCCTGCTCTATTCATCGACAGACATTATGCTTGTTCAGGGGTCAGAAAACTCTCGCCAGCCTTTGGAGTGTGATAGATATTCCACGTTTGTCTGTTCATTATGGATTCCACCTTCTTACCTCAACTGCAGATAACACATACGTGGTTTGTGGCAGAATGTCTACCAGATGATCTCGTTCAGCAACATGAACGCTGTAGATCCTAAAGGAAATGCACTCAGATAGCAGATATTGTTTCAAATCACACAGTCTATTGAATCTATGTTTTATCGAATGCTCTGTTATTGGTGACAATGCGCTATGCGATTTGACATAGACACGTTAAACCATGTGATGTTTCGAAGTTTAATGTTCTGTCAAATGGTGGAAACTATGTTGTGTTGTATTTGGTTTATAAAGCCGCACACACACACACGGTCTATATGCATGAATCAATGCACACCGTGTATATAGATTCCATAAGGCCGATACTAACCCCACGTGCCTGAATGAGCCACCATGGCACCTATCCAATAATATGTAATTGACGTCTAATAAGCTACCCCGTTACATCAGTGAACCTTGTCTA
>CM067360.1:21287953-21462953 GCA_034401795.1 Chaetoderma sp. LZ-2023a | reverse complement strand
CTTCGTAGAGCTGCCCTCTGATAGAACATTCTCACATGTGTTTATTAGGTGATATATCACCAACAGTCTCATGTGCTCAATCACTTACCTCTCGATTTATCTCATTTGTAAAGAGAAAACCGATACGAATATGGTTCAATATATCATACTAGAAGTTTTTCATTTTACGTGCGACTCACATCAAACATAAGTTTATCTATCGTCGTGTTTCCATCTGTCAAATCTCTGCTAACTTTGGCAAAGCTGCCTATATCGCTGTTATAACACGTTTCTCTTATTAATTTATGCCTCCAAATTGCAAAGAGATAGTTACAACATAGATATAAATATAGATCGATGGACCATATGACAGATTTCTTATTTTTAGTAATAGTTTGTTCTTTCATACGCGTTTGTCAATTTCCTATTGTTGGTTCTGTCTAGTTCAATAATTGCTTTCACGTTGAAGTGATGCCGAGGTACCGAAGGCATAGCAAGCTCCGTCAAGGATCCTTACTCTCACTCAAGTATCTGACATCATGATTACAACTGTAAACTGACGTCACAATCAAATGAAATAGGTCCTAGGCGAAAGGCACACAAATCTGAGAGTAGCCATCTGAATTGCATGGTTTCTTTTGTAAATTTGTAGTTTTATTAATATTTTGCTGAATAATTTAAAATTGATGTGAGTTGCTGTTGTCATGCCATAGGCAGCAACAACTCCCATTCAAATTAGTTAGAAAGTACATAAATGCGTGTTGCCATGACTACATTGACATTTAGATTCCGGTAATTCATGGTTCAGAGTATAAAATTCGACTAGAATTATAAAATTTTATTACAATTGATGTACGAAATGGGCGGAGCTTATCAACAAATTGGCCGGACACAGATAGAAATGACACCTCTATTAGCATTCAGCAGATCCCGGGATAACAGTTGTACGAGCTGAGCGGTGAATGAGGCAATAAAGAGCGATTAGATAACTAGCCTGGTCAGTTTAAATGTCGATTTTCTTTTTTAAATCTGCACTGGAAATATAATCAAAGATTTAGGTGGTTAAAAAGTAGTTTATATCCTAAATCTAGCGCTTGCAAAATGAGATGATTAGTACGCCTGCACTATCTATTGTCATGCATTAACTAATATGTGCGTTCCGTGCTTAACACATTTTGCCCAGCCTTCAATGGCCCTTTACAGTTTTAGCTATACCCCGCCCATCTCTGGCTAAGCTCCGCAAACACATTGCTCGTGGTGAGATCGATCGATCGCAGAACTCCAGTACTACCAATTTCCAGAGAACTATACAGGTAAGCTGTTGAAATATATATTTTGAAACTAATTTGATAGGGTGCTGTTGCTGTCTATGGCAGCAACAGTACCCAGTCAAATTAGTTTCAAAATATTTAACATTAAAACTAATTTGACATGGGGCTGTTGCTGCCTAGGCAAATTAGCTTTAAAATATCCAATAGTATCTGTATTAAATAGTAATAATATATATAATAAATATGAGAGAAGTTGAATCTATGTGAAAGCTTGACTGAATATTATCTATGCTTTGTCGGTCTATTCGCCGATAGTTTGCAATAGTATCCACTAAATTTGTTTAGTTATGCAGGGACCCCAAACATTAAAATAGAAACAAACGTTTAGTAACTTCTTGAAGACACTGGATGTGAAAGCCGTGTATATATGCACCTATTGCACTGGCTTATGTTCGGCTCTGGCTACGCCATTTCGTTCTCGGAAGAAGGAGATCAGCTCAACCTCTTTATGGAGATTCCCCCTGGTGGTCCAACTTCTTATGCAAGAAATATCCTTGAGGTGATGTAACATCATTGATTTCAGTGCGCACTGGCATGATTCCAAATGCGCACGTAGGCGGGTACGCACCCCTCTACTACAAATGGAGCATCTCATCTTTTTAGATTTCTCCGGGGAGAAATGGCTCCTGTACGAGTAGAACTCCACGCAAGGACCGCCCGTCGCAAACGACTTCTGGCAGAGTATCACTCCTCGCGTGAACCGCCCATTGCAAACGACTCCTGAACGAGCCCCTCTCCACGCGAGGGCTGCCTGTCCGCCCGTCGCAAATGTATTCATACCAATATCGTCAGTGAAAATTGCTTTAAAATTGCTTTAACACGACCACCCAGTGACGAATATAGCGTTTGTTTCTTTTTCTACCAACTAACTAACCATAAGCGCGTAGATAATTTCACACTGTAGACTACCATCCTATCTCTCAATATATTTCAGGGTGATAGGATTTTATTAAACATACTTTACTGTAACTTCTGTCCAAAGGGATTGTGCACAGGTTCGTGTCGTTATCATCTGAAATCCGCAGATCGGCATGAAGAATTGACTAAGACATTTCTAAATATATCCCAGTCTACACGGACTTGGTGTATGTATCCGCCTGCCCTCCCCCCTTCTAATTCTTCTCCTCCTCTTCCCACGCCTCCACCACATTCTCGCACCCCCTCCCACTATTCTCCTCCTCCTCAGCATCATCATCATCCTCCTCCTCTTCTATCATGTCATCCGCGCCGCCTACTCCTCTTCCCCCTCATCCTCCTTCTCTTTCTTCTCCTTCTCCTCCTTCTCCTCCCCTCCTCCTCATCCTCCTTCTCCTCCTCCCTCCACATCCTCCTCCTCTTCCACCACACCACTCCTCATCATCAACCCGCTCCTCTTCCTCTTCCTCCTCCTCACCCGCCTTTTCCAATTCCGCATTATCATCATCATAGTAAAGTTTGATCGTGGTACATATATACAAGTGCTGAACATGATACTCCCTAGTCGTGCATCACCAATGTTCTCCACTACGGTAGTACAATAGAGATGATTGACTAATATCTCTCTTTACTTGGTGAATATCCTAAGCTGGGTTTATGGTGGATTTGTTATAAGCCAGGATAACATACAGAGCAATGTATAAGTTTGCATCAGGAACTCATAGTTCTCTATTTACAATACTCAGGCATAAATACACCGACTCCTATAATACTGATGCCAACTTCTCTCTTGGGAGCTGAGTTTGGCCGAGTGGCTATATAATGTAAACAAACCAAATTCCTAATAACGACACACATTCAGCTGGTGCAAGACTGATTAGGTTTGATCTATACCAGTTTACATTTACAGGAAAATGTATTCATGTGGTTCGGAAAATAAGCACGATAAAATGTGTAAGAACTTATTCAACATCTCCTTTATTTCCCAACTTAATACCTTGTCCTCAAATACCTACTAATGATCTGTCTAAACATATCATGTATAATAATTATCATCCATCAATCGCTACTATATAAAATAGAATGGTGTTTACAACAATCCCAGCGTCCATTGTGCACGTGTTCTACATCCTGAATATGATGATATAGACGATGCACACATATCTGATCCTCATTGTCCAAATAGCAAGAAATGCAATGTCAAGTCCCATATTAACATAGCAATTATCGGGCACTTTTCTATCAAGCAATCGTATATGAATAATCCACAGTTAAACAGCTACATTCATAAACGTCAACAACTGAACGCTCTATCGGGATAGCTGCTAGCAGGGCCACACGTTGAACGCGCATCACATACATGGTCAAAGGCAAAATAACTTTTAGACTGACAATACATAGCCGCTAGTTGAAAATAAAAAGTGCTTAACATCATCTTTCAAAAGACAATCATGAGGTATTTTATTTTGCAAATATGCATAGTTTTACCAATTTTAGGCAGAGCTTTTAGTCTCAGCGATCAATGTCAGGCAGTGGTAACTTGGGGGTCATTGCCACTAGTTTATATCTTCAACGTATAACTGAAATTCCGCATATAGCCGGTATGTTGATAGCTTTTGAGACCAGCATAGTAACCTATATTTGTAGAGGCAACCGCTGACCGGAACTGCCAGCCACGTGACAGATATCAATCTACCACAATACAACGAGTAAGCATGGTCAATACTCTGTCCTAAGCAATACAGAAATGTTGAATTCTGCCTGGTCGATGACGGAATCACAGAGTGTGAAGGTGAGGATCCATCTCTTTATTCATAGATTCCTGGATCACAGATGATGAAAGTATTCAATGGTATTGATGCTTATAATTGCAACAGCCTTGCTACGGTCAGTATCATTTAGTAACGGATTCCCCAGTTAATTACCATTGCTAAGCATTTGGCGCCAGTACTACTCGCGGGTGACATGAAGTAGAAAAGCATAATTTCATCATATGTAAATTAGTTAGTCAAAATTTGACATGTTTACGCACATTTAACCATAGCATGCAAATGAAAGAATATGCATATTTGAACTTTTAATTTCACGTCAACCATTTGCGACTGAGCTCGGGAGACACAAATGCTTATGGCACTTGCTAAGTGATAACACAATCAGATGAGGTAGATGAAACAGAAAGGGGAATGGATACTTTGTGAATTTACAATTTACAATTACAGTGGTGGTGGTGGTGGTGGTTGTGGTGGTGGTTGTGCAGGTGGTGGTGGTGGTGATGATGATGATGATGATGATGATGATGGTGGTGGTGGTGATGATGGTGGTGGTGGTGGTGGTGGTGTTGTTGTTGGTGGTGGTGGTGGTGGTGGTGGTGGTGGTGGTGGTGGTGGTGGTGGTGGTGATGATGATGATGATGATGGTGGCGGTGCTGGTGGTTGGGGTCGTGTTGGTATTGGTGTTGGTGTTGGTGTTGGTGGTGGTGGTGGTGGTGGTGGTGGTGGTGGTGGTGGTGGTGGTGGTGGTGGTAGATGGTGGTGGTGGTGGTGTTGGTGGTGGTGGTGGTGGTGGTGGTGGTGGTGGTGGTGGTGGTGGTGGTGGTGGTGGTGGTGGGTGGTGGTAGTGGTGGCGGTGGTGGTAGCGGTGGTCGTGGTGGTAGTTACCTTGATATTGAGATTCTGGTACTGTCAGATTCAACTTGTTACAATTGATTCACGTGCGTGTACAATGTGGACTTAGCTTAGCGAGCAATACGCGGTGTATGGCTAGAGATCCCTCTGTAGCTTAGTGAACAATATGATGGTGGTTCTGTCGACCCCCACATTAAAGAATCGTCATATTGTAGCACCACAAGGTAGGGATCGTTATTGAAAGGTTTGCGTCTCTTAGCAGGTTTAAACCATCACTCGAAATATAATTCAATGTATTTAGAAGTAATGCGTAAATACAGTAGCTAGAAGAGTAATGTCAATGACAAATTTTCTGTGATAAAACGAATGAATTTACGGCTGCCTCATGATCAGCTAACAACACCATAGGAAGTAATTATGAACACGGATAATGTAATGATACATCAGCATGCCAGTGATGTTCAGAACCAATATTGACATACACTGGTATATTTATCCCATGTGACCAAACCTTCCTATTAATAATGAATGCATCCGATCTGTCAACCATGTACGTGACATCATGAGCAATTACGTCATGTGTAGGCTGACGTCACATTCATATCTATGTCATGAAATTTGAAAGTCTGCTATAGTGTGCGAATTATAGGGCTTTGATAGATGTTGCCTATTTTGAAACTAATTCCACTGGGGGATGTTGCTGCCAACAACCCCCAGTCTAATGATTTGTTCAGTTGTAATTTTACATTGGCATTACCAGGGCGGGAAGTAAAATATTCATTTCGCTGTTTTCTTAGAAATGAGGCCAGTCCGCACAAAAGACAATGGCCGACTGATTTGCGTCCAAAAGGAGTTCGTTTTTCGCTTATTTTCGATATTTCATCGCAATAGTCTTAACGTTGTAGTGGCAGGCAGGCAGCAGACATAAATGTATCTATGTCAAGGACACGATCTGTCAACAACCAGTCCTCATAAAAAAACAAAATTAACTAATTGTATTCTAGCAAATGAAGTACACAATGGAGATGCGGGAGAGTATTGAATGACAATTGTGGCCTCCAGCACACATGATTCCACCGAACTAGATTATGTAAATGTTTCGTATTGACTCGTGTGCCAAAATGCTCTATTGTGAAAACAAACCATCACCACTGAAATAAAAAACTATGTAAATATTTCGACCATCAGTAAAATTGAACGAAAACATAATCATTTATGAAATCAGAGTGTCGTCATTCAAGAATTTTCCTTGTGTTTGGTAGAGGTCAGACCTGTATATACATTCTTCACAAGATGCCCATGTGGCTTCGCATTATAATAAAGCAACTAAGCCGCAGGCTGGATTTATTCGTGGTGACTTTCCTTTGCTATGATATGAATGCAGACATTTGCTGGCTGTGGCAGTGACCTGGAAGTGCCGGCATGTCTATGATATAATGATTGCGGTTGCGCTTGCATAGACTAATGGATGACTTCATTAAAGTAGCGGGGTCCGCGAACGCCTAGAAACAACAATCTTACATATCTTAGTATGTAATGGGCGGCCAATTACACCTTGGCAGCATAACCACTTACGCCAATGAAAGGAATCGTATTTCGGTTGCCAAGACAGTGCTATCGGAATGTTTCGTGCGCTCGTTTTATTGAGCAAATAAAGCTTGTAATTCCGTATGATTATTTTAGTAAGGAGCTATCGATTATATTGTTCGTTAACGTTGGAAGGAATACATAAAATCAGACCTTTACAGTCCAATTAAAATTCCTTCGTTGAAAGTTGAAATACATATCCATTCAATGTAACTAAAAGATTGCACAGGTGAAAGGCGTTGTTTGTGATGTGTGAAAGTTAATCCTTTGGCAAAAAAACGGGGGGGGGGGGGGGGGAAATTGGTTGCAATTAAAAAGGAAATAGTGGTAAACACAATGTACATCTTTCTGAAATAATTTTAGAACAGAATGCAACCAACTGCATTTACACAACGCGAATGTAAGTATTCAATCCTTTGACATGACAGAAGAGTTAAGAACCGTTGTCCATAATGTCTACCAGGAATGCATCAGTAGAATGCTAGAATAGTTTAACCTTTCAAACAACTGGATATATTTCAAACACACTGTCATCGGGAACATAATCATAGATTGTCAGATGTTAGCATTATCCTGTCAAATCTGCCTCAGGGGAGCAGCATTGGGGAAGGACTAAAATGGTCACTTCACAGAGTCGGTGATCAGATATTACAGCATTTCTCAGTCAATCAGATGACGGCATAATCAACTATGCGACATGTTAACTTAAGTCATAATCAATTACGTCACGAATGTCTCGATCGATGTAATCCGTCTTAAGCGCTTAATCGTCCGTCTGGTTGTACGAATTGTATGTATTTACTATTTAATAAACATTCTGTTGAATATTTTGAAACTAATTTAACAGTCAATTTAGTTTTAAAATATTCCACATCTTACCTGTAGAGTTGTCTGGTAATTGATTCAATGACTCCATGAATTGATTGATCCGAACACTGGCAACGTGTTGGCGGAGCTTAGCTAGAGATAGACGGGGCATAGCTAAAACTGTATTCCTCCGTTGCACCGTTAATTACACACATGTTCCGACTATCAATGTATCTCGCATACTATTGTTAAGCGTTATGACCCACACGGCCCACATTGTGTTTCTCAGATGGATAATTCATACCCCACATGCAATGATAGACTGAGAGAATGCAAGAACCATTAGACATTATTCGTTAAAATATGTTGTCTACAACTTTGAAATCGCAATTTACACTATTACTCCTCACAGATTCAGAATAGTGATTCGGTGCTCAATGTGTGAATACCCATCATTCCCGGTGGTTGTGGAATATGAATGGAGAAATCCAGTATTAGCTATGCGCCATCCATCTCTATCTAATCTCTGCCCACACGCTGTCCGTGTTTGGATATTTCACTGGGTCCTGCTGCTGCCTATGGCAGAAACAGCGCCCAGTCAGCTAGCAGTAGTTACAAAATATTCACCAGCATGTTTATTAAATAATAAAGAATACATTTCGTCCAACAATGCGTAGTCCATCATCAATTAAGCTATGTCATGGCGTAATTTATTATGACGTCATCCTATACGTCACATAGTTGAGTATGATGTCATATGATTGTTGGATAAACTGGAATCCTCCATTTGCGACTAACGTTGCTGAGTGTACTTCCATACCGCCCTCTGTTGGATATTCATCTTCGAGTTTACCCTTTTAACACTGAATCCCAGGAATCTCAATCTCAAGGTAACTATACAGGTAAGATATTACATATTTTTAATCTAACCTGATATGAACATGTTGCTGTATTAAGGCAGCACCAGCTCTCAGTAAAATTGAGTGCAGATGAGGGGCCCCAGATTTTTCCTGTCCCATAGTGTATCCCCATAGCACCCCTAGCGTTTGGCCCCACCCATAGTTTAGTCCATCCACTACGTCAAAATACGTACCTACACTCTGAATTAGTCTCAAAGTTTTCAAATGAATACTTATTAAATTATTAAATATTTTATTTTAACATGGTATATGGTGTTTCATATGAAGGGTTATGTGACCATGTCAGATCTTGTATCAACGAGTCAAGAAATAGACCAATCTTACATTGTCGGGTTGGTATCTATCTATGGCAGTTATTACACTGCTACATCTATAATGTTGATCCTTTTTGCTATGAAATGACAAATTGCATTGCATTACTAAATCACTTTGTCATTCATCCCAGAATTCCATTTTTTTAAATCGCATTACACCAGTAGCGGATATATGGTTGACAAATATATCATTATGACATAGAATCTATACATATACCATGCTACCCTTACACATCTGGGGCCTGTTGCACCGTTGAGGCGTTAAATGACGACGGGCGTTAGGCAACGTTCGAGGTAAAACCGACCGACCCAGTCACTCCCGTTTCTGGGGCCTATTGCACCAGTGAGACGTTTGTTGGTCGGTCGTGGAAAATGAGGCAACGTCTGTCGCAAGTTAGAAACGTCGGTTGCACGGTTTGTCGCTGCAATAGCGTGACGCCGCTGAAACGTCCCAAATCTCACGTCTGCTAGGGGGTTGGCGTAGGAGAGTCGGTAACCTCGATCGTTCAATTTTTTACATGCTTTAGCTGGCTTAGCAAAATAAATGTGTCATTTTAATGTTTGGTCATGGCTGGTATAGTTCACAACTTTGGGTTAGATGTGCAATATAGGCGAAATTTAAGAAGAGAAAGAGTTATTCGCGACCGAACTAATGCTTTGGAAAAATATGACGATGCGGAACTGCATGGACGTTTTAGATTCAATAGACATGGGATCATCCAGTTAGCTGAGGAATTAAGGATGGAATTACAGCATAGAACTGACAGGAATGCAGCCTTCTCACCACTTCAACAACTGCTCATAGCCATGCGATTCTATGCCACGGGATCCTACCAAACTGTTACTGGTGATGTACTGAATGTACACACATCCACAGCATGTAGAGCTATACGCAAAGTTTCCTTAGCGCTTGAGAGACGACTGGGGCAACATGTCTTTTTACCCCAGCATGCTGACTATGTTGCTAACACTAAAACCAAGTTTGCGGTAAGTTCTCTTTCCTTTTTATATATATATGTGTGTGTGTGTGTGTGTGTGTGTGTGTGTGTGTGTGTGTGTGTGTGTGTGCGTGCGTGCGTGTGCGTGTGCGTGTGCGTGCGCGTGTGGGCGTGTGTGTGCGTGTGCGTGTGTGCGTGCGTGTTGGGGATGGGGTGCTTGTTTGCTTGGATACGTGCGTGCGTATCGTGCTTATGCGTGCGATCGTGCGTGTGAGCATGTGAATGTGTCAGTTAGTACGTATACTAGCATTATTGATCTGTATAATTTACTCGCCCATTTCCTATTCTGCTGCTGCTGCTGCTGCTGCTGCTGCTGCTGCTGCTGCTGCTACTACTACTGCTGCTGCTACTGCTACTACTGCTACTACTGCTACTACTGCTACTACTAGTACTACTACTACTACTACTACTACTACTACTACTACTACTACTACTACTACTACTACTACTACTACTACTACTACTGCTACTACTACTACTAGCCCTCCTCCTCCTCCTCATCATCATCATCATCATCATCATCATCATCATCATTATTATTATTATTATTATTATTATTATTATTATTATTATTATTATTCTGCAGGCCATTGCCGGATTTCCCAATGTTGTAGCTTGTATTGATGGCACACATGTGAGGATTAAAAGACCGCCTGAGTATGAGTGGGAGTATGTAAACAGGAAAGGGTTTCATTCGATAAATGTATAATTAGTGTGTGATGCCGAGTTAAGAATAGTGAATTGTGTAGTAAAGTGGCCAGGCAGTACACACGATGCACGAATTTTAACTGAAAGTGTAATCTACAATCATTTCGAGGAGTCTGACATGCAGTGCCTGGTGTTGGGAGACAGTGGCTACCCACAGAGACAGTGGCTCATGACACCATTTCTGCATACAGCTAACAATTCCCAGGAAGCCTACAATAATGCACATAAAATAACTCGGAGTGTAGTTGAACGATGCATTGGTGTCTTGAAAGCACGATTCGCATGTATACTTGGCAAATTGAACATGTCACCCGGTAGAGCCTGCACAGTGATAGCTGCGGTTTGCACAACATATGCATTAATAGAAATGTTCCTATGCCAGCTAACGTCGTGCTCCCCCCCCCCCCGTATTAAATGATGCTAATATCGATATTGCAGTGCCGCAACAAAATGCAGTACGCGGGACGGCTAGAAGGATACAGATTGTACATAACTATTTCCAACGTTGAGGACTAATTTTCAAGGATTGATATGACACAATCACAGTTAAGCGATGTCTGATAGTATACTAATTGTGATTCTATCATATATATTCAATGGAGTTTTTATGATCTCAACATTGCAATACTGTAGAATACCTTTCATTATTCAAATTTGTTATTTCTATATGCCTACTTCTCTTCATTTCCTTAGATTTATTTGGTTGGGCATATACGTTATTTAGTTATTTATGTGATTATGTGATCATCATCATCATCATCATTATCATCATCATCATCATCATCCATCATCATCATCATCATCATCATCATCATCATTAGCGAACGGTGTATGTACAATCTGATGATTAACAATAATACATTAAATTACTAAATGTCCATATATACTGGAAACGGTGTTTGTGAGGTGCTTTCGTTGCCATAATTATTTTCTCCTATGTAGCTTGCTTCATCACTATAAACAGTTGAAATATCATGTGATGCTTGACTTTGTTGCGAACACTGCGAACATAGCACCGGATGTCTTCTTTTCTCTTCCTCTTCCAGTTTTGTAATTTGCAGTTGCAACTTCTTTTGTTGCAATTTTACTTTTACGATCTCTTCCCGCAATAATACCTTATGTAGTTCTTCTCTTGTTGTATCTTTTCGAGAAGTTTAATCGTCAGCAGCTGCTGATGAAGACGTTGGCATGCTGCTTGTTATAGATGTAGGAGTTGCGCTTTCTGAGGGTGTTGATGCGGAAACTGTCTTTGATACAGATGCTAAAAAATAAGATATTTGCAATAAATTATATTATGTGAAGTAATATATTCCTTCTGCTATTGCTGCTGCTGTCGTCGTTGTCGTCGTCATCGTCGTCGTTGTCGCTTATACTGCTACTGCTAGTGCTGCTGCTTGTGGTGGTAGTGCTGCTACTGCTGCTGCTGGTAGTGCTACTGCTGCTGCTGCTGATACTTCATTCTTCTATATGCATACCCTTCAATTCAGATTCATTTCGCTCATCTTTCTTAATATCGGACGTCCCCGGAATGCTTTCCACGGTCTTATCGGTACTGACACCACTCTCGACTCCACCCAGTGGAACACCATTCAGTGAAGGAGCATCGTCACCTATGATATCTAGGATGACATCGGTATATCCACCCTCTTTCGGTGCTTTCCCGCCTCCAGTTTTTGGATATTTTCTTGCTGATACATCCTTCTTCGCTTGCGATTTTAAGTCCTTCCACTTGTGTGTCACTTCTTTGAGTGTACGATTTTTCTGGCCAACTTTGTTTATTTCCTCAACAATCATCTTCCATGTTTCTTGTTTTTTCTTATTTGTGACACTCGATTTGAAACTTGCGAGAAGCATCACCTTATTCTCCTTAAATAACTCTAGCAATCGGAGAATTTCTCCCTCGGAGTAAGGCGCTTTCTTGCTCATCCCGAAATAGAATGACCTATGTAGTATAATATTAACACCAAGTACACGGCGCACGTTCTGTTGAAAATATATTGCATGCTTTTAACATGTTTGGCCGCAAATATTTAGTGCATTCCATATTAAGAACCGGGTAATATCTTTTATACGCCGGAGTTACCCGCTTATGTAGGTCGGTCTAACGCCCTTCGACTGTGAGACGGTAGTTGCAAGGTCGGTCGGATTCACGACCGACGTTTGTTAACGTCTGTCGTCAAGCTACGTCTCACTGGTGCAATAGGCCCCTGAGTAGCAGAGCGTATCTCCAACTTACAACCGCCAGAACTTTAGCTTCAAGTCCGGCGTCTGATTGTAATTACCCGATTCCTCGTACGGACTCCGCACATTTACTTATTACTATGCGGGACGGATTTCTTGATATTCTCTAATCATAAAAAGAACTTTATCACATTAGTCCTACAGGTCGCGCTTTATTATCTGTACACATACTAATATAAACATGATTTTCGGCATTAATCGTGTGTTTTAACCTATTCCACCCTATATATGTACATCCATTTTATGATAACAATGCACATAGACCTGTGCATATTTTGGAAACAATTTGACAGAACACTGTTGCTTTCATAACCAGCAACAGTTCAAAGTCAGAATAGTCTCAAAATATTCAATAAAATATTTCTTAAATTACCAAATTATTTTTCAAATCTGATCTTTGTCATTCACATGGTTAATAAACTGGGTAATATTGGTAATTATGCACACGTTGCATTCTCACTATCTGTGCTAAATCTAAGAAATAAAGATCTGATAGAATACAATCAATTAAAAATTATTAAGACGAGTACGGTCAATGAAAAATATTAATTATTGCAGAATTTTCTATCGTTGATAGCTTGGAAGTTAGGATGGCAGATTACTGACCTCAAATAAGAACATTTGAACCTGAGTATCATTTTTAGTAACAATGTATTACTGCGCCATCAAATGGACGTCACCGGCTTATTAGCCACATTGCCTAGCAGCAATAACGGTGCGATATGTATAAGCAGACATGAAATATGAGAATACATTTCAATGAAACACTCAAGTAAATTGGTCAATCGAAATTATTTAATACACAATATTACCAATATATCTTGTGGTGTATTGGTCAAAAGTCGAAATGCAATCTCTGGCGGTGCGATAAGGCACTCGATCTAAGAAAATTGCCTTTGCTTTATACGGGTGTAAACGAGAGGCTTGTGGTTTATATGTCGTATTTTAGCCTAATAGAGACATCTTAAATACTGCCACCTTCACCATAGATTATGCAATACACGACATCCAATCTTGTTAACTGCGTGTTTTACATGATTATGATGTCAGGTAGCGTATTATAGACGAATGTTGCAGTTGGTACATCATGTTGTTCATATTCTAAATGTGGGCTGTGTCTTTTCCTGGCGCCTATGATGAGTTATGTGGGTGAAATTTGATTGCTATCTACGAAACAACCGCAGTAAATAATACCCAGGTTGTAGTAAATTAACAAAGCAGTCAATGTATTTGGCACGTGGTATGCTTAATGTATGCTAGTAATGCGTGTCTCTATGACAGTCGATATAACATTGGGAGTATAAATGCAATAATATCAATATTTGCTGTTAGCAGAGTGCATACTTGAATCCTATCTCATCAGAGCATCTACACAATATTGCCATAAAGTGCTGTCTTCTAGACTAGTGAAGGCTTTAAATATGTACGTCCACGACCTTAGGCTGTACAAGAGAGACATCTTTATTGACTGTCGTACAACAGAGGGATCCGGTTCTAGCTAGGCGCCGCCCACTTCTGACTAAATCCCACCCAGACTTTGCTGTGCTAGGACCGATTAAACACGCAATTCTCATAATCCCAATATCAGGGTAACTATAGTGGTAAGCTGTTGAAGATTTTGAACCTAATTTGACTACGTGGTGTAGCTGACCGTACTGTTGCTGTTTATGGTCGCAACAGCATCCAGCCAAATTAATTTCAAACTGTTCACGGCAATGTTACTTTAATAGTATAGACATGCAATTCGTGCATATGGCGGGCTATTCAATGCACATGGCGGAGCTAGATACGTTCTTCATTAGCCATTTTGTTTGCGACATCAGCCTACATGTGACGTAATTGATTTTGACGTCATACCCTTGAGTGATATATCAGATAGATAAAGTATGACATGTGTAACCTTTATCATTCCTTCACAGAAAGCTATTCATACCATAATAGCGCACACATTGATACAGTTCTGAACTCTATGAAAGCAACCACGCACGCACGCACGCACGCACGCACGCACGCACGCACGCACGCTCGCACGCACGCACGCACGCACGCACGCACGCACGCACACTTGTCTGTTTTGATATTTACAGCCAGACATAGGGGTGTGTACCTGTCTATAGTTTGGCAGAGTGGTGCTAAATTAAACAAGCAGGTAAGCTGTTGAGCATGTTTAAGGTAAATGTATCAGACGCTGTTGCAGCCAAATTAATTTCAAAATATTCAACATTATAATTAATACATAGCGATGAATGGGGTGAGTGGCATGGGCTCTATATACTCTAATCTATCTGTATGATGCAACATTGTATTAGCATCTCTTTAAAGACGGGCGTGTCCAGACATGAGTTTAACGACTGGCTTCCTTATAGGCTTATAGGCTGGCATTACAAACGGCGCCAATTAGCCTGGAGACCGTCCCAGTACCATAAGCAATGACTATTCTACCAGAAGCGATGTGTCTATATCGTTGAACTAAGGCTGGGGGCACAGCCTATCTAGAGAATTTGTTCCCAAGCATAGCTTATATCGGTATACACGAGAATAGATTTCATCGAGAGAGAGAGAGAGAGAGAGAGAGAGAGAGAGAGAGAGAGAGAGAGAGAGAGAGAGAGAGAGAGAGAGAGAGAGAGAGAGAGAGAGAGGGGTGGGAGGGAAGGAGGGAGGGGGGAGGGAGGGAGGGGAAGGAGGGAGAGAGAGAGAGTGAGTGAAAGAGAGAGCGAGAGAGGGAGAGTGGGAGGGGAGAGGGGGAGAAGGGGAGGGGAGGGGTGGAGAGCGAGAGAGAGAGAGAGAGAGAGAGAGAGAGAGGGGGGAGAGAGTGGGGGGAGAGAGAGAAGGGAGGAGGAAGGGAGGGAGAGACGGAGTAGGAGGGGGAGAGGGGGGAGGGGGAGGGGGAGGGGAGGGAGAGGGAGAGAGAGAGGGAGAGAGGGGAGGGAGGGAGGGAGGGAGAGAGAGAGAGAAAGTGGAGAGGGGAACATACCTAGTTGTCATATAACGCAAAGGAGTATAATCTGGCCAGGCTACAATAGCTGTATATTCTCGATACATGGACTTGATCTACACATTAATTACGATTCCATAGAAGTTGGGTGGAAAGGGATTTTTATTTTATCATGCAAACATCTGATTTAGAATGTATATTAAAGCTTCCCTAAACGTTTCGCTCATACATGATATCGTCTAAGGTGTGAATGCGTAACCAGATTTAAAATGTTCCCTAAAACGTTAAACGTAAATATTAAGATTCAATCGGCGCTTTTGCATACAATGCTAGCGTTCGTCTATGGAATGTGATACAGGAAACTGGTGTTGTGACAACACGGATATAGAGACACATCGATAAACAATGCACAGCAGCTATCAAAAAAGGAACGTGAATAATCCATTATGGTATATCAACATGGTGATGTTAATTACAAATCATTTGCATTGAGACGAAATCTGCCAAGATGTGTCTCCTCACAATGTCCCAAATGCTTATTTATTCTCATTAAATGTTCCAACAACCGAACACCGGTAGATGAAATTACAAATAAACGTGTGGTTTGGTGCACCAAACTCTGGCCGGGGATTGTACTCTAAAGCACAGA
The DNA here is from genome assembly GCA_034401795.1 of Chaetoderma sp. LZ-2023a. Taxonomy (NCBI): domain Eukaryota; kingdom Metazoa; phylum Mollusca; class Caudofoveata; order Chaetodermatida; family Chaetodermatidae; genus Chaetoderma; species Chaetoderma sp. LZ-2023a. Next base: position 21,446,945 of record CM067360.1, on the reverse strand, counting down.
ATGAACATTCTTAATACAGGAGAGACTTCTGGTTAATCATGTATGGACATCTTGCGGAACGAACACATTTTATTTCTAGAATATCAGACGAGTACATGGCTAGAGTAAGGATACTAAGTCAATCTAATGCTAGTACAAAACTAATTGTGTTCGTTGTTTTATTATAATTATTAATGTTATTGATGAGCGAACAGTCTTGCAGCATTTATACACATAATATTTTCCTATTAAAAGGAGAATGTTGAGAAAACTGAGCCTTCATTGTAGCTATGAGACCGTTTCATGTTTCATTTGTTCTGTTGGTTCTAAGTATGAATGTAGGTTGACTCTTCTGACATCATGCTCTGTGATTAGATATAAACCCGATGGCTGCATCACTTCCCATATTACGATTACATCCATAAAGTATATTTATTTCTTACAATCTTCCAGCACCGATCACACGCTTTCAGCATTGGTCATTAGATTGTAAATTAAGTATGAGATTCGTCTGTTGGGATTAAACTGATTGCACTCATTTCAGCCACAGCCACTCATCATCACGATCTCGCTCAAATCGAATTCGCTTATTATCTATGCCAATATTTAAAGTCTTTAAACGACCATTGTCACATAGATTTCATATATCTGATGTTGTGACCGTAGCATTAGATATGGGAGACATACTTGGCGTAAAGTGAACTACACGCCAGGCAATGCCAGAGAGATTAATTTCAGAAAAAGGCTTAAGAAGACCTAGGCTGCAGATATTGTCTCAAACCGCACCTTGACAATACGTATGGCTTGGATGGAATTGCAATTTATTCAAGCATTATTAGGATTTCTCTGTACAGATTACATCACACTGTAAATCGCTCTGATTACATGGAAATGTTGTGATTCTGTAAGAATCACCAGAAGAAGAACTGGGGATAATCTTGGAGGTTGTCTTTTAAAAGAGATTTATGCGCGTCATAGCCAGCGGGAACATAAAACTACATCTTTGTTTAAGTTTGACAATCGCTGTGAGGCATGTCTGAACAGAACAATACGTGGCCATAATTCAGCATGGATGAGATGAATTCATATATATTTACTTTGAGAATTAATCCAGCAGTGTCTAGGCTCATGCCATATGAGCAATTAATGCTTGTAAATCCTCCCTAACTAATCCAACAAGCGAACATTTGTTAGGAGAATTACAAATAAACATGTGAGATTGTCACAAAAGCTGACCTGGGATTGCTGGGTAGATTAGTGTCTGGTCTAATGGCATTGTGCCCATCTGTCTGGATCATGATATTGTTATATGCATTATAGATGCACTCACCATGTATTAGTTCTATGATATAACACACTGGGAAGGGAATGGATGTATGGTTCACCACGAACACGCATGAAAATTAGTAAAAGAAGAATTATCTGCTATCCATTTTCTTTGCCTGGATGATTTTGTTATACAAGTTTATTGCTGGGTGTACTGGCGCGACCTTGCAAATAATGCATTTCCCTCGCTGCGCTCTTGGCTGTACTACCTCTGCACTACATGTGAATACTGTCCGGCTGGATAAAGACATTTACAACCGGAATGTGTGGGGAAAAGACAACTAGTCTTCCGAATCAATGCAAGATCCTTACAGATTACATGGCTGTATTAAATTTCTTTAATATACACCAAGTTTTGATAAAGTATGCACTATGCATAATCTCTGCACTAGCCTACGCGTGAATAATGCCTTGCTGGATACAGACATGTGTAGGAACATCCAATGCTTAGTCCTGTTGGATTAGATAAGATCAAGTATACCTCGAATCCAAACAATATCTTTGCCCCCAACAAATCGCATTTGTCGCATGAGATGTAGAATAGGATGGTAAATTTGGGCATATGTCCTTCTATTATTACATAAAAGCAGACATTTTCAAGCGATATCTGCAAATCACCATGGCGTAATGTGCCACATTCACCGTGATATAAAGATAAGATTCGGTAAGCCAAACTGGTGTACATGATCAATTTATTGTCAATATCTAATGCCGTTTTCGCTACTCAGCTGTCACTTGACAAGATGACATGTCTGACTCGAGCCTATGCACATTCATCACATCAGTCACAGTTTGTCCACGTGGTCTGTAGACATCGCAATATCGATTTACCTCACCATATGTTCTTAATAGGCCTACATCTAATTGGGCCTCTGCAAGGATGTGCGCTTAATACCTTCGGATAATTAGGAAGAAAAGAAGAGATAATTGAATCACTTAACACATTTCATGGTTAGATCTTGAAATCGTCTGCACACTATGGTGGCCATATCTAGAGGACTCGTCGAAATATAATGGAGGGGTCCATTTGTACATATGGACTGCTTAGTTCAAGCCAGTCCATCTCTAGTTTTGTCCCGCCCATTTCTAGCTATGCCCCTCCCATTTCTAGCTAAGCTCGCAATTTTAAACGCATGTTTGAATCGATTTTAACAAGTAAACCGCGAATTCGCTTTAAAGGGCACGCTTTTGATTATTCTGAAACTAAATTGAATAGGCACTGTTGCTGCCATAGGCAGCAACAGCACCCAGTCAAATTAGTTACAAAATATTCAACAGCTTCCCTGTATAGTTTTCAGGAAATTGATAGCTAGGGCATTCGGGGACCGATCAATCCAAACACGGCGAGGTGTGGTTGGAGCTTAGCTAGTGATGGGCGGGGCATAGCTAAAAATGGAAAGGTCCATCAGGTTAAGAAAATTCAACAGAATGTATATTAAATTGTAAATGTATCAAATTATAGAAATTTAAGTTTCCATCCTAACGATCCACAATCTGTATCTATCATAGCACACGGTTGGACCGCATACAAGTCGTGACCCCCTTTCTTTGTAGTATTCTACTGGTTACCAGAGAATGGAGAGATCCATGTCTAGCCATGCCCCGCCCCGCCCATTTCTAGCTATGCTCCGTCCATTTCTAGCTATGCTCCGCCCATTTATAGCTATTCCCCACCGATTTCTAGCTATGTTCCGTCCATTTCTAGCTATTTCCCGTCTGTTTCTATTTAAGCTCTATCTCCGTATTGCTCGTCTTGAGATTGATCGAAATGTAAATCTCTCAACATTTAGAAATATTAAGGAACCACACTCGTTTTGTCATGCGAGCTATCTATCATAGCACACACATTGCACCCAATAAATCAGGGGTGGGTAGGGTGGGTTCAGGTGGGTGGGGAGTCGTTCACAGCATGGTTCATATCGATCCTTCAAAGTGCTTAAAGTGTTTGAATTCAGAAATAGTTGTTCAATTCTCATAGTAAATGAACCACGTGATATGATCTTAATTAAAATGAATGTTTTAATAAATAATATAAGGCGAGCTTGAGAGCATATCTTACATGGTGATAAGTGGTGTTGGTTTTAAATTTATTAAATATGATATAGCTGTAATGGATTATTATTGATAAGCATTTGCAATAAATTCAAGACTGGCTATAACGACGATCTGCTTTTGAGCACTAACTGTCTTTTAACAGGTGGTCGTAAGACATCATTTGAGCATAAAGGCAAAGTGCTTTACAATTCACCTTTCCAGAGTATGCACCCATCATATGACGTCATAATCATCTACGTGGTGTGTAGAATGACATCATAATGGATGACGTCATGAATGATGTCGATAAGTACGTCACGAACGCATATTTGATGACGGTCTATGCGTTGTTGTACAAATTGTATGCCTTTACTATTTAATAAATAATCCATAGGCAGCAACAGCACCTAGTCAAATTAGTTACAAAATATTCAACAGCTTCCCTGTATAGTTTTCAGGAAATTGATAGCTAGGGCATTCGGGGATCGATCGATCCAAACACGGCGAGGTGTGGGTGGAGCTTAACTAGTGATAGGCGGGGCATGGCTAAAAATGGAAAGGTCCATACGCATGCGCGAAGAGAGCAATTTTCGATGGCCCATACATTGTCCGTTGCAAACCGATTTTACTGAGATTCTGAATAAAAACATGATATTCCGCAAATCGTAAACAATGTATCGTACCTTGCCTGCAATGTTGAAAAGGTCCAGATTCAGATGTAGATATTGTTATCATGTATTTATAAATGGTTACTCGAGGAACTCTCACTTAAACGAGCTCTTGGCCGACATAACGATGCCAGACATATGGTGAATGACGAATAATATTCAATAATATATATATTCAAAGTTTACGGTCTGCCGGCCACTCGCAAATCAGAAACGTTGGTGTGTCAACAATTCGGTCAGTCATTCTGTCGCCGGGTCACATCGTGAACTTGTATGACAAAGTAATCTAATGCACGATTACAGCACGGAGGGAAATGAACGTCTTATATGACATATCCATGAAATGCCAGCGAGAACCAGCTATGAATTGAACCATTTAGGAGTCTTGTCATTCATCATCCGTCTTTAGAACCATTAACAGCTAGATGTTGCCATTCCACACAGGTTAAGCTTCATTCATGACACTAATATCAGATATCTCCCCACCTCACACACCCTCTGTCACAATAACGTGTTTCTGCTAATTTGTAATCATCTTTCTCGGAGCAGAATCAATAATATCTCGGAAACCAGATCATACTTCATACTAAAGAATAGATTATTAATAGAGAAATGGAAACACATGTAAGGATAGTGTCTAGTTATACAAGATTGTCTGGGATTACGGTATTTAGCATTGCCGGGGAATCGAACCCACAGCTGGCAGATAGCACCTAGTATCGTAGCTCACAAACGCTTCCACCAGATCAATGCCGCAGGATTTCGTTGGTCTGGTGGAAACGTCTGTGGCCTATGATGCTAAGCGCTATCGCCAGGTGTGGCTTTGATTCGCCGGTTGTCTCTAGGTAGAGAGAATATGCCAACTGTCCATGTACCTGGTCATTCATCTGTTTCTCTCCGATTGTATACACACGTGATGCAGCTCTTCTAACACCATTATCAGCGAAATAAAACTAAACAAAAACATCTGCAAAATTACATCATAGCTATTGATTGGGTACAATTCTGGTGAATGCGTACCGCTTGTATCTGTAGGTCTAATAAGCACCCCTTCCTCCACCATGAGATCCTACGATTTAAATGGGCAATACCGATTTACTACACTGTGAATGACAGAGATGTCGTTGTCACATCAGACTTACTATCACGTGACAGGTTTAACAGATGAATCATTTTCTAGTTATCTCCCGCCCATTTTAGAGAGGCCCCGCCCTCTTTTTTCTACCAGTGTTAGAATCAATTTGAAACTTTGAAATATGAATTCCTGGAATCTAAATTTCAAGGTAATAATATAGGTATGCAGTTGATTATTTTGAAAGTAATTCGACTGGCCGCTGTTGCTTCCTCTTTTTTTCAAAATGTTTAACATAATGGTTAATAAATTGAAAATTCATCAAAGACATACAATTCCTATACTTCAGCTACAGACTTTTCAATTTTTGTGACGAAGGTACATCACCTTTACTGTAACACCAGGTGAGATGTGGAGTAATTGGATCCCTCCTTGAACCACCTTTGGTCATTCCTACATATTTTACCATGTATCATTGGAAACCAAACCAACAACAGCGTGCAATGACAGCTGTGTAAAGCAAAACAATATAAAAAGTGTCAGTTAGTCCCAAATTGACAAGACAGTTCATGTAGGCAACGTGTGTTAATATGTCAGTGAGTTAATCTAATTGGCGCAAAGGCCGTGTGCATATCACACTGTGGAAGCATACTGCTCCGCTACAAAACCCTCATTACTTAAGCTTACTATAGAAATCATTTTCATTGTGTACGTCTTTGCTTATGGGATTTATGTCCAACTGATTTAGCAATTTGATTTGTACCCGGAAATCAGCTTAATGTAATATGTTAGTGATCTCCTTGCAATACAATGGCGTTATTCAATATTACTGTGAATATATCCCGAAGACAAAATCTCAAAAGAGCTAAATATAAAACCAGCAAATGAGGCAATGCTATTTAGGATAGATCGTTTTCAAATAATTCTCAGTACTTTGATCATCTGATTCGTGTCATGATTTCGCGCAGTGATATAATTTACAATATGCATCTAGGGGGCAGTGAGCCAAGGCAATTGTTAGAAGATGAGAGATAATACCAAATTATTCATATAGAATATATCAATATATCAATGCCGTGCTACAGCTGCTGCAAGCCCAGTTATCGATCAAATAGGAATAGAGCTAAATTAATAATGTGCCTACAGGCTAGTGATATCGCAAACGGCAATATTGGAATACACACATGTCTTTTATTCCCTGCAGGGGAGAGCTTTTGATTGATTTTTACTTCAAAGAAGTCCAGTTTTGTGCGTTGCTATTTCATAATTTGTAGCATCGGATTCAATGAAAGGCAGTCTGGTATAACTACTGCTTTCCCACAAGTCCTGCAATGATTACTGTATCACTGCAACCATTTCAAGCCTAACATCCCAGCATCCTTGTAACATGCTGGACATTTTGAAATTAATTTCAATGGAGGCGGTTGCTGCCTTGTTTAGAAAGATCTTCCAGTTAATTTATATTACATCGTTTGCATTGTTTCATTGGTTTCATTGCAAAACATTTTCTGATTTTCCAGATCTTTCTCATCATGATTCAGATTCCGATTATTTATTGGTACAGAATCCTTTACATGAAGATATAGCCAAACATGAAGATTACACAGACATACTATAGATTACAAAACACACATTACGAGTAGTGAATAATTATGATATGAAAATGCTAATATATTAGTATTAATATTAGACATTAAATTAACCCGTTAACCTCTTAAATACCAGTGTCTCTATTTCTAAGGAAACGTATTAATAACTTGCTGAATATTGCGACAAAAGTTTGAAATTCTAATGTGCGGTGATACCCATTCTTGTGTGAAAATTTGAGCCAAATCTGATCAGCAGTCTGTGAGTTATCTATCAATGCAATATTATATCTGATCAGGGTCATTTATCCAGATCAGGGCCAGAGCCGGGACATTTTTTTGCCGTAAGATCCTTGGTTGCGTTAAAATTGAATCAATTCAGCATTTTTGGCTATAAATCTCCGCACATTTTCCGGCGTCTTTCATCAATTACATGATCAGGCTAGGCGTTATGGGTTTGGTCTATGTGGGCAAGGTAACACCTATTGCGCTAAGAAATTGCTGGAGCAGCTGACAATTCAGTTTCAATCAGATACGCCCCATACAGCTACTTCTTAAATGAAATATATTGTTGAATATTTTGAAACCATTTGACAGCATTAATAATGAACTAATCAAATATGCAGATAATATCATCTCGACGCAAATTGCACACGTCATCAGCTCGGCCTTTTAGCACCACCTCATTATCGATGTTGTGGGAGAATGTATACTCATCGAACACCAAAGCATGAACCACTGAACAGAAACCACTGAGACACCCATCCAATCTGAGATTTTGAAGAGCATCCACAATTTATCAAATATGTCATTATTTCGTATCAGGGAGAAGATTGACCAATTTATTGGAAATTGGCAGAGCGGTTTTATGAAAGGAGTGGCATAGTCTGGGCACAACTGTCGTACTATAAAAGCAGAGGACCTTCTACAAGATGGGAATCGGCATGCCACATGCATTTTATACAATGAAAAGGTCACAGTTCTTTCAAATTCTCAACCAAGCCGGCAGCGGCACTGACGAAGTACGCATAATTATCACTAGTGCTTTCCCCTTGGTACCACACCACAGTACTGTCATCTGTTCGAAAATAATCTACAAGACAAAACCTTCCAATCTCAACAATCGGCATGCCACTGATGATGGAGATGATGTTGACTTTACCGATGAGGAAAAGGATCCTCTTGATACGCTACTTCCAATAGCTGCATAGCAGCTTATAAGCCTTATAAGACTGCAAAGAATGAATCCAAAACTGAGTTCTCTCACGTATACATATCCGACAACACAGAAATGACTATTAACTGTACCCCCATCGGTGTACTGATAACTGAAGGAAGAACACAATCTTGGCCTCCCTCCTCTGCAGGTCTTCCGTTATTGGAATGCGCTATGTAATGGAAATATCGCCTTCAAATCCTTTTGGAAGTTGTGGGTAATGGTTCCAAAATCCCCATGAAATTCAAGACGTAACTGTATGATGGTACATGTGTTTCCAGAGTGATATACAATTGCATCAACTGGCCAGCTCCAAAGGCACTCTTCAACAAACTTTGTAATGCCGTGCCACTATCTGCGAGGATAGCGCAATGGCGATTGTCTCTGTTCGGACATGTTTTTTGAATACTCGAAAATATGTCTGCACAGAAAGCACTAACATCTGCAGCTGTAGGCGCCAACATGTATTAGGTACACAAAGGATACCGCAACATGACCGTGTTAAAGGTTTTGCCAGCAGGCATCAAAGAACGTAAACTAGGGTCAGTATAGAAGACAAAGAATCTAATTGAGTTTATGGACGATCCCAGTGGACAAAGCAAAGAGGAGAAGATTGAAGAAAGGTGATCGCAGCTGAAAAATGTTCTTACTTTGCCATCATCATCAATTTCACAGGAATCTCTTACTCTCTAAGGCAAGCACACCATCAACTCAAATTAGTTTCAAAATATGCACCGGCTTACGAGCATGATTGCTGTTAAATTGAGATACTGACTGCCACTTTAAGGTTCAAAATTCTAATTAAAATGTATTTTGAGAAGCAATATAAATGTTCTATTTTGCCAATAATAAAACATGAAATAGTTTATTCACATCTTAAAACACTAAATTCTTCTTAGACTTTGGAACAATTCCCGTATCCTAGAACAATATATGAATCCGATCTGTCAGTCAAGTGTATGACGTCAAAATAAATTACGTCACATGTAGGGTGACGTTACGATCAAAATGCGTGGTGAATCAAGTGGCAATGCCCACCATGAACATGAATAGTCCATCGGTTGTACAAATTGTATGTCATTACTATTTAATAAATATTCTGTTGAAAATTTTGAAATTAATTTCACTGTGTGCTGTTGCTACCGTAGACAGCATCAGCACCCAGTCACATTAGTTTGAAAATGTTCAACAACTTACATCTATACCTACCTTAAAGTTGAGATTCTGCGAATTGAGGATTCAAAGAATATACATCGATAACAACACGCAAAGAGCCTTGGCCGAGCCTGACTAGAAAGGGGCGAGGCATGGCCCAAAATTATTCACTGTGGATACGAATTCTAGAAACCCTCTAAGGGCCACACCCATGAAGAAGTCATGCATCTGCCAATGAATAAACTACACATAACAGGATACTATTCGGAAGATATTCCTTATTTACGGATCTGCATTCATTTATTCTCTCTACTCTTAAGCAATCTATCCAGTTATATCATAAACAATGGTTTAGCTATCATTGGTCTAGTTTGCATGCCTTTCATTTGCTCTGGGCTTCAAGAATGTTGCCAGTTGTTTTCTTGCTTGATGTCCAGCAGCTTTTTATGACTATTTTAGCCGTCTGTATGTCAGGGTTGCCATGTACTGTGTACTTCCTCGCGTTTCTGTTATCAGTCTGTCTGCACGCTCCTTGCGAGAAATACCACAATGTGCTGGTATCCATTGATGATTTGTTGCAGATTTTCTGGGCTTTTCTGTGGAGCTTGCTGTAAGAGCTTGCACAGCAAACAGTGAGTCAGTGAAGAGAACAGGCAGCTCCTCCATAGAATTTAGGCTGTTAGCTGCTGCTTGAATGGCCTTTACTTCTGCTTTGAAGTTGGAACAGAGGAAATTACTGGTAACAGAGATGGCAGTCCTTCTAGGTGTTTGGTGAAGAGCCTGCTGCCTCCACCTCTTACGTCTTCTTCAGCAAGACAATGAATGTACACGTGCACATACTTCTTCACTGGAAACAGCTGGTGGATTTCCTCCAGTGCAATGGTTTTGGGCGCAGCATCACTCTATTCTTGTTTTTCAGAGATGCCACGGATGTTGCTCCTTATTTCGACAAAGATGGCCTCTGGAGACCCATCATGGTGCGTCACAATCTCACCAAGATCTGGATTCGGCTGTTCAACAAATACATTCTCCTTCTGGATTTCACCGGATGGTTCTGACTATGTCGTTTTAGTCGATTCCGTGCTGATGTCTAGGCTTTCATGTGGAGAGGAATCCCAGCAGGCACATGACGTTGTTTCAACATTGAATCCACGTTGAAATCATGCCATGGCGTGATTTCAACGTGGATTCAACGTCGAAACAACGCCATGTGCCTGCTAGGATGGTTATGAATGCAAGATTGTTTTCTTTTGGCATGTAAATAGACAATTTTGATTTTTAACAACTAAACCTTTAATGATCAAGACATCCTCTGCAATGGTCAAAAGATATATAATCATGTATTCAATTTGACAGAGATCTAAGTTTGATAGTCTTTCTCTCGACCTGCACATTGACATTCACTAAGCAAAACTGTCAATTCTCTTTTTAAATTATTGATAATCAAATTACTATTTGATATAGGTTGCATTTTGAACACGTTGAATCAATTTCTACATAGGATGCGTTAAGCAGATGTTGGAAGGAGCACTAGGATGACAAAAAATAACTTACTGGCACCTTTGAATTGCATGCTTTGATCTCGTGTTTGCACGCCAAAGTCTGCTGGCTAAATTATAAGGTACACGTAAAAACAACATATCGTCTCTAGCAAAGGAGCCATGTTCGTTGTAATTTGTTGAACACAGCAGTACTATCAATATTCCAATGGCCAGTTTATGCCGGCTTGCATACTTTGGTAGCCGTATATTATGGGTGGGAGTTAGATTTGTATATGCGCATGTTTTATTACTTGCTTGCCGTGAGCAAACTCCATATGGTAGTATTGATGTTGATATTAACAACAATCATTATAACGCAGCTTGCTGGGCCAGTACTTAGTCAATACCGCATTGATCGAGCATTGTTGCAGTATCGGCTCATTAAGCTGCTTTATCAATCATCAACTCACAGGTCCTTTACACAGTTTATTGCTTGAATATCATCGCGCTGTGCCGTAGCCATGCACTTGAGACATGTTTCTCAATTAAGTAACATATAATAGCTATGTTGCTGACATTTTGCTACAACTTAACATATGACTTAATTTGCTAATGCGTGATGGCAATAAACTATAGACCTTGGAATAATGCTGAGAGCTTTTCCTCTCATTTTATACATGCTCTATGCGGTCATTATTATTGTTTAAGCGAACCGCGTCAATTTATTAGGCAATTCATTCTTAGTTGAAGTATTACCAGCAGCACTACCAAGAAACGAAGTGCATTGGAATGTAGATGGCGTAATTTAGTATACTAGATCACCATTGGAAATCTTACGAATAATTGTAGGGCATTCCAGGAGAGCACGGTTAGCATATTGTCCGTATTGCCCTTTGCATGACCAAGATTTCATGCAGAGATTTCTGGACCAAACAAGAAAACTGCCATTACATTGGACATGGGCAATTACATGAGACATAAAAAGCCCTAGTCGATAAAATCAGATTTCAATAAATAAATGACCTGCTATGTTAACGCAATAGTATATATGCGGATTCACAAGACGAAATACGCCACATAGCTCTGGCGGTGCATCAAGCAAAGTCCCAATCTGGACTGTGGTCAAAATGTTAATGAAAAGCACTATATATGTGCGGAGTTTTGTTCACCGCTTTTCCAGCGTGGCTTGGTAGATCCGGCGAGATATCCGTAAACACCATCGTCCTACATACAAATTTTGCAGTCTTACATTGCGGCCAAACGGCCCATCCACACTGGGTGTTCCTCTAGACTGTTGGTATTGGGGAACATTCTTTGAATTTCGTTATTGCCCCCGCCCCCTTGATAGCCGGGAGCTTCCAAAAACGTGTATTGCGGATGCGGTCGCTGTTCTCCAGAGACGAGGCTCAACTCCGAAATGTACTGCTGCTGGCAATATACCACCGGTGCTAGCAGTAAGCGGTTGTGTACGACTCGGTCTGCTCTGGACGCCACACCACCACAAGTATCTCTACCCCTTCTGACGATTTTTTATTTCGCTGCTCCTTCTATACTAAATAGTGACGTCACAACTGTGCGTCTCAACCAATCAACGCGGGCGTCGTGACGAGGTATGGTTAGCGACCACGTGACGTGCTGGCCTTCACCTATTACCAGGTACACGCGTATTTGGGAACTATTTTGAATGGGAGAAACATGGATATCCTAGCCATTTCTTGACCGATTTTAAATCTGTAAAAGGATTCGGCATTTAGATGAGTTTCTGGGATACACGCCACATCTACGCCCTTCTTGAGAATTTGGACTGGTGGAACAGGTTGGCTTCTGTTCAGACATTCTCTGCAAGTTCCCTTGCGTTGGGCATTTCTTCGTGTAACCTTTGCAGAGACGTAATCCAGTAAGGTCTATAGTTTTCCTAGATCCCCTAGGGAATCATTTGCCAGCAGCAGAGAGTAAAGCAGAGCTAAGCGCTTTAACAACTTTATTGATGTTTTGGTTTTTGACATCAATGTCTTTTACCAATCTGCCACTCCCTTTCTGATATCCTGTCCCAGTCTGCTTTCTTATAAGTCCACCGTTGGGGCTGATTTCGGTCAATCTCAATGAAAACATGGCGGTGATCATTGCCTCAAATTTGTTCCCCAACAATATGCATAGATTCTTGATGTACATTTTCTGTCGAAAATGCTAGATCAAGAGAACTTGAGTTATGCCATGGTCTTGGGTAGAATGTAGGGGGGGGGGGCCGCCATCTGCCTTATTCAAGCGATTTAGTTTCTGCTCATTCATCCGATTTTCACAGTCCTCACTGCTCCTACCAGTAGAATGATAGCCCCAGAACTGAGAATGACTGTTGAGGTCACCAGCAACGATAATTGAATCTGGGTGAACTGGGATTTCTCCGAGATTCAATGGTTGAGTATTAGGGAAGTAATAGTTGACAACAATGATAAGATGTTTCTCAGGAATTATCTTGATTGTGAGAATTTCAGGTCCTTCCATGTCTCTCTGAACTTCAATGGCATAAAGGCTATTCAGGACCATGGTTATAACTTATCCTTTATGTCTTCCACCCATGTCAGATCTGAAGCACTGAAACCCTCTTATACAGAATCTTCTGTCGGCATTTAAATGAGTTTTTGGGATACACGCCACATCTACGCCCTTCTTGAGAATTTGGCTACGCTCTGTTTTCTTGTTAAAAACTCCTTCAGCATCCCATTGCATGATAGTCAGCGGTTTGCTTACTTGTTCTTTAGGTTAGACAACCTTCTTCCTTTTACTCCAAGGTCTAAAGAAATCAGGGCAGGATACACGGATTACCCAGATGAACCTAAGAGAGATAAGGATACCCGCTGAGGACAAGAAGCAGTGGCCGAAGAAGTAGGACTGATTGCAACTGCATGCTGTTGTCAAACAGCAGCAGCTGCACAGCACGGTATATCGTCGTCGTCGTCGTCGTCGTCGTCGTCGCCGTCGTCGCAACGACGCACAGTCCACCTCAAATCATGAACAAATCTTCTCTGTTTTGCAACTACTAACTTACCATTCATCCAGTCGGTCACACTCTTGTTTCTTAATTCAATAATTTAACTAATAATTTCAATTCATAGGCAGCAACATTAGTTTCCAAATATTTAACAGCTTACGCGCAAATTTACCTTGCAATTGGGATTATGTGAATTCAGCATTCAAAGTATATACATCAATCTCAACACAAGCAAAGCATGGGCGGAGCTTAGCTAGATATGGGCGGGGCATAGCTAGAAATGGGAGGGGCATAACTAGTGATGTATCCGTCTATTGCCACCATTGGCGTAGCAACCGTAAGGTTGTGTTAATGGCGGTGTTTTTGTGTATATCTTGATAGCCATAATTCTAAGTTAGATGTTTCTAGTTTAGTGCGTTGTACACGTTATCCTAGCCACCCACCCACACCCCACACACCCTCCCCAAGCACCCCCCCCCACGCCTCCGGTTCATCTTCACTGTGTTCCTCCAGAGCTAGAAGTCATTTAGAGCGAGAATCAATAGAGGCAACCAAGCATCTGCAGAGCCTGTATTCTGAAGCATGATCTATTTGTGCATGTTGCTATTTGTATTGGGATAGTTTCTTTGCTGATAAATGGTTCAGAACCGTATATTAAAATAGGTAATCGCATCGCCGAAGGCCACTAGCCTATCATAAGAAACACAGTTCACTTTTCATCTATAATTAAACTCATTTAGTGTATCCGTTCTCGAAATATTTACTTCTATTGCACAACATTCTAACATCTTGTTCCCGCAAGATGGCTGTACTAAATTAGCTTAGACTGACGGTAATACCACATCAAACTGTTCTTCTTTCCTGATTTTACAGCCCGTGATATGCAGTACATGAGATAAACTTGGCCTTGGCTGATGGTGTGGGATGCCCGTTTACGAGCCATTGATTCATTTGGCTAGTCAGACTGAAACCCCACGCTATTTTTACGGCGTACCATATCAGCAATTAATTTGTAATTTTGCCTACTGGTGTTAGATTGTTGGACAGTTTAATGAGAATGCATACACACTACTTTGTGAAATTGCGAGAGAACACCTATCGGCAGATAAATAATTAATAAGTTAGTAAATTGGAATTAGCTCGTGCCATGTTCAACGTATCTTGGCGGGACAGCAAACCTCTATCAAAGCATCACTACCAAGAACTTAGATGTATGAACGCGTCAGAAACCTGTTGTTTCATCCAGCAGCGTACTAGCAACTTGTTACTTCTTAATTGAACAAGTCTGACGAAAATGTTGGTTGAAAGCAGAGCAGGGTTCGACTTTCCAGACGACTTTCTTGTTGGAACCAACTTGTTGCTTATGGGTGACATACGAGTCTACTTGTTGCCTGTGATTTGTTGCTATTGATTTGTTCTCCCACGTCTCACCGTCTTAATCCTGCATCTTTCATACTTATCCCAGACCCACTCACACACCACCAACCATCACCATCGCCACCAACCCCAACGCATTTCATAGCGAGTAGATCTACTCATGTTTAGGGCTGTTTTCACCATGATTGCCGATGTCTATATCCGCAACTACATTCAGCAACGTCATTTAAATACGCACTTTATTCGCTGTGTCAGTGATTGTATTATTATCTTACTATGTTCCTGCGACATCTTTTAACAGCATCTTCAACATTTCTTCCCAAGTCAGTGGTGTAGGCCAAGTTGCATGCTGGTCAATGGGGAATATTTAAGATAGCCGTGTTACCTATCAATATTGATTTTGCGATGACAAATTAGAGGGCTATATACGTTTCCGATCTGTCACTCAAATAGCTGACGTCATAATCGAATACATCACATGTTAGTTGACATCACAATCAAGACAGCATAGTTCTGCCACAAAAATCAAAAGTGTATATCTTTGATGAATTTGCAGTTTAATTAACATTCCATTAAATATTTTGAAAGTGATTGGAATGGGAGCAACAGTACCCAGTTAAATTAGTTTCAAAATATCCAACAGCTTACCTGCATAATTACATTGAAAATTATAATCCTGGACTTCAAGTTTCAAAGTTCCAAATTAATTCCAATGCACATAAAATGTGGGCGCAGCTTGGCTAGAAATGGGCGGGGCTAGAAATTGATCCTTCTATTCCATGAAAATGCTAAAAAAAATATGTTTAATCCTAACAGATTGAATATATGGACAGATTGTAGACATGAACATATTGTAGATACGGCCAGATTGTTGATATAGACAGAGGGTAGATACGGACACATTGTAGATATGGGCAGATTGTAGATACGGACAGATTGTGGATACAGACATATTGTAGATATGGACAGATTGTAGATACGGACGGAATGTAGATACAGACATATTGTAGATATGGACAGATTGTAGATACGGACGGATTGTAGATATGGGCGTAGATAATGACAGATTGTAGATATGGACAGATTATAGATACGGACAGATTGTAGATATGGACAGATTGTAGATACAGACAGATTGTAGGTATGGACAGACTATAGATACGGACAGATTGTAGATACGGACAGATTGTAGATTTGGACAGATTGTAGATATTGACAGATCGTAGATAAGGACAAATTGTAGATATGGGCAGACTGTAGATACGGACAGATTGTAGATACGGACAGATTGTAGGTGTGGAAAGATTGTAGATACGGGCAGATTGTAGATACGGACAGATTGTAGATATGGGCAGAGTGTAGATACGGACAGATTGTAGATACGGACAGATTGTAGATATGATCAGACTGCAGATGTGGACAGATTGTAGATACGGACAGATTGTAGATGTGGACAGATTGTAGATATGGACAGATTGTAGGCGAAAATGTATTCTTTGATCAGCTCTATTTCATTTTGGATTACTAATGCTACAATTCACATTGGCTAAAGCATTACATTCTTTAGTTACTACTTTTGATTATAATCCTTTACTATAAGCTTTTAAAAACCTTAGCTGAAACAAGATTATTATATGCTATGCATAAAGATATTCTATATACAGAATGGAATACATAAGGTATTTGTGTGATGGGATACAGTGTTTAATTGGAACAGATTGTAGATACGGACATATTGTAGATATAATACGGACATTTTATAGATATGGACAGATAGTACAAACTGGTGCGTCAAATGTACATATGAGCCATGCACTGTTTACAAGCGGTCGCGGTGATAGCAAATTATCATATAGGTTTGCACCGTTTACAACCTGGCACGCCGATATCAATTTGCCACCATCTGCCATTTTGGACCTACATCCATCCTCTAATATAAAACCAAGCTTGCAATGCTTGGGATTTCAATCAATGCTATCTACTTTAACATTCTCACAAGCTACGTGTTTCCAGTTCATAATTATATGTTGAAACAATGTTGGTATGCCAGAACATAGTACAAATACTTTCAAGTGTCATGATCGCTCCCTTTTAGTCGAGCATGGCCATTGACCTCGTGACGGCCTATTCAATCTGTTCGTGTCTTTGAGATCCTAATGGTAACCATCCCACTAAAATTTGGTCAACATTCTTTCAGTAGAATTTGAGTCATCTTTTAATGGCCTTGACCTTTGTCCGTTTGATCCCAACAACGATACATTTATTGAGAAAACTAAGCCCCAACCCCTTCTCCCAGACAAAATTGATGAATATCTCTCCAGTAGAACTTAAGTTCTTGCATTGGACTTAAACACGTATGGACGTACGCACGGACGCAAGCATGCACACATAAACACACACATGAACACGCGCATGTACAGGAATCGTATACATTTCCAGACTAAAACCAAAGGTTTTTTGTTCTCAATCCCTCTTAAGTTAAATTTTGCTTATCTAGAAAAAATATTGCTGAAATTGTATGGTCTCATTGTAAGCATTATTTCCATGTTATAAATATTGGCGGTCAAATAATGCAGAACCCTGCTTTTCCATTAACTCTATTCTCTGTAGCATTTCTAACCCGTGTATGGCCTCGTGAGTTATGCGAAATGTCTGCTTTCGTGCCAAATATGACTTTTCTTTGAATTTCTCCACTGCAATGACTGGATCGTTAATTGAGTCAGTCATTGCTATGAAAAATTTACAAAATAGTCTTCTGTTGGCATGGAATTGGACATTCAGTAAGTAAAAGCTTGATCATTCTTGACTATTAATGAAGCAATTTTATTATTTGAATTATAAATTTATTATATGATTGCTCGCGGATATTCGATCTGAGCTTGAAATTGTGCATTATTTTAATGTTTCCCACTCTCCGAGCTCGTGCTTTGGCTGGGAATTTTCATTAAACAAATGATTGGAAGAAAAACGTCTGACCTAATAAAGTAACTAATTTCCTTAACATCGGGAAGCCTATTCGGCTACTTTCTAAGGCCCAAGTGGATCAAACTCATAACGTTCTCGATGCCAATATTTGCATTGATACGATGGGCCAATATAAATGTAATATACGTGGGCTTAGTTTGGGTAAATTTGGAGAGGATTTTAGATTGTAAATAATAATAAACTCATGTATGGGATCATATTTTGCAGAGCTATGTAAATTATTTATGAGCGATGCTTTCATGTTTATAGTATTTCATTAGCTTGACGACATAATGGAGGAATGCAATGTTGGCTATTCCCCACCCAGCTATAGCTAAGCTCCACCCAGAACTCGCCCGTATTGCGATCGATCGATCACAGAACTCCCTAACTAGCAACTTCGAGAAAACTATACAGGTAAGCTGTTGATTAATTTTGAAACTAATTTGACTTGCTGCTATTGCATCCATAATGCAAACAGCGCCCAGTCAAATTAGTTTCAAAACGCTTAGTCAGTTACCAATTTTGCGCTCGCGACGTATATTTCTACGTCATTCATGAGGTCATTGATGATGACGTCACCATACACGTCACATAGTTGATTATGAGGTCATATGATGGATAGATAAACTGGAAACGTCCATTATGCAAAGATTCAACTAGGCTAAACTAGATCATATTATGAGTATGTCTCCCTGGTTGTCTGCCTGCCTGCCCGCTCGCCCGATAGCCAGTTTTAAACTGGCATTCACAATTTTATGCATATGTATTATATATAGACGAGGTTTCACGATTCTGTTTCAACAGAATCTATCTATATTTGCAAGATTTACCAGCCTTGAAAGAATTAATATTCGTCAAAATGTCCTTGTTCGCACTAAATCTAGGAAAGTTTTGAAACTGCATTCGGACTTTTTTTCCACATTGCATATTGTTTTGGGGGGGGAGGCAAATGCTGCCTATATCAATCAGTGAAGAGTTAAACCCTTTCAAGGCGAATCCGGCCGTAAACAGCCTCGGCATTGGTCTTGCGGAATGTCGTTAACCGAGCAAGACATTCCAGTAGTACATTTTCGAAAATAGGCTTCAACTGGGCTGCAAATGGGCATTCAATAAGCAAATATTTAGATTTTTGACAAAGTTTGGTCATTAAAGGGAACACAAGAAGGGTCGCCATCGTTTACATTAAACACGCAGTTCTATCGTAAAGCCCACATTTAAGCTACTGTGTAAAACTTTCCTGCGACATTTATATATAAAACCGATCAAAATGGTGTTAAAACGCTATGTTACTATAATTCTCGGCGAGTTAATTAAACATATGAGTATGACGTCATGGGCTGAACCCCATCCGACAAGAACCATGATAATAGCACACTGAAGACAAGTGTGCATGCATTTGGATGGTGATATCTCTATCAGTGATAATACTATCGACATCATTTATATGTGTACAGATTGAAAAGATTAAGACGTTTATCACACTATCGCAAATTCATGGAATATATTTGTTATTTTCATACATTAGGTGCCGAACCTTAAGATGGCCATTTTCTATGAAGATACCTGTCAATTACATGAATATTACAAAATCTCAGGAAGTTGTGAGACTCGTATGAAAACATAAATACCTAAAGATGTATTGGGGTGTATGTAAAAACTATTTAAACTCTCGTATTAATAGATGAAACTTTAATAACATTATCTGCCAGTGAGATTGTTGATTCAAAAGTGGCAATTATATTGATATGCCTTTATTATCTCGTCATTCATTTATCTCAAGTTCAAAACGTGATGTCAAAATCGGCACCATCAGAGAAATCAGACAAAGCACTGTTATTATATATTCCTTAACATTTCCGCAAATATAATGTATATATTCCTGACACCGCTGAAGAGAACACCCCAGCCACACGCACACCACCCCCACCCCCTCCCCCACCCCCACCCCCACCCCCACCACCCTTATAAAACGCAACAATTTTGTTCCGATAACGTTGGATGACAGCGAGAAAAACGTTCAACTTATGACGCCATTCGCTCGCCTCATCCGGGAATAGAAATTTAACTAATGTATCACATATTTAAATAACGCACAGAACTTACAATTGTATTTTTTAAACCGTTACGGTCTGTAGATTCATTTTATACAAAGTAGTATAGAGAGTCTGGTGTTCCCCTTTAAAGGACTTAGCTATGCCATTTCTTAGGCATTTTGATTGTGACGCCAGCATATAGGCATTTGTGACGTAATTGATTATGATGTCAATTGCTTGATCGACAGATTGGATTCATCGAATGTATGCGCGTACTGAGGCTTGTATATAAGTTGCAGATGGAATAGTTGGTGTGCGGGTCGACATGGGAAGAAATGTAATTACTGCAATGCAAGTGACAGGCAGGCTAAAGGAATGAAGAACATGTTGAGGGTGGTGAACGTCGGCATGTATCCATGCTGAAACAGATGCTACTAAAACCACGACTTGAGATAATAACGATTTTTGCAATGACTATCCGAGAATGTGATTGTATTTCTTGTCACATCATCAGTAACCTATCTAATTGCAGATGGCGTCTCTTGATGCGCTTATCATTGGCGAAGTTCTAGTAGCGTCAGCACGTGGGTACAGTTAATGATGTTTATATCATGTTCACTGGATTTGTCACGGCAACACCGTTTATTTAAACATCTTTTCTTGATTAAGGTGCCAAAGGCAATACGCCCATGTTCGTTATAAGGCTTCTGCATGTGTACTCTGCTTACGATATATTCAAAGCGATAGAGAAGCTATACATAGAAGTATGCACGAAAGCAATACTATCAGGAGCCGAAAATACATCAATACCGTCATTGACAGAGGAGACAATGTAGAAATGCATTGCTATCTATTCCCCGCCGTGTCTCGTTAAGCTCCCGCCACCTTTTACGCGTGTTGTATTCGATGTATTTACTGTGTACCTTGAATTCCTAGAATCTTAATTTCAACGTAATTATACAGGCAACCTGTTGAATATTTCGAAACTAATTTGACTGGGGCTGTTGCTGCCTATCACAGCAACAGCTCCCAGTCAAATCAGTTTCAGAATAGTCAACATAATGTTTTTAAAATTGTAACTTCATCAAAGACTTACAATTCGTACACTAGTGACAGACTTTCATAACAGAGCTATGGGGCAGATAGCTGGTGACGTATTTGATTATGACGTCATATACTTGAGATACAAATCGGATCCCTTCATTTTAGATAGTATGCTGAGAACAGAACAAGTCACCATCGAGAAATTGAGGGTAAAATAAACAATGTGGTAATGAACCTAGTCTATCGTTGTCTAAGTTCCTGCCATTCAATACGCATACGATAGATAGTATCTAATTATATATAAGTTTGTTTTGTCAGGCTTTAGCACTCATACATGTACTGAAATCGCGTGTCTATTTTAACTGTGCATGTATAGATGAAGGCGCTCTGTTACATTAACTCTTTCATGACGAAGCCGGCCAAAATCGTCCTCTGCAGTGAGCGTTAGAAATGTCCACTTGCAGGTCAGGAGAAAACTACTTTTGAAAAGTTTTCACTGGAATGGCTGGCTCGGTAACCGAGTCAGCCATTCCAGTGGCATATTTAAAAAAACAGTTTTCGCTTGGCCTGCAAGTGGACTATTCAACAGAGACATATTTAGATTGTTTACCAAATTTGATTATTAAAGGGTTAAAATAGCTTGGTCAGCTTTGAATACTAAGACATGTTCACGTGTTCTGAAAGATTTGTTGTTCCTTTTAAGAGCAGTATGTTTGCAATTAGTTCAGTGGATTCTATACCTGTCATTTCAGTGTTTGTATTATTTAGTAAAGACATTGGTCAAACAACTGAATTGAATTATCAAATCCTGTTACATAAACTCCATAGTGCGTTGGTACGTAGCGCGCTCCATGGAAGTTTATTTAGTATTGAATATTTCCTCTCTAGTGTGGTATTGAAGAAGAACCGTTTGCTTCTTCCTTGACAACAATGGTTTCTTAGACTTTTCTTCTCATTAATAAGAATAATCCGATGAACATAGCTCCATATCTGGCGTGTAATCTCTCAAAATGCCACAACGTTTACGAGATTATGACAATTCTTTGGTACAGAGAACAAGTCTAAATCCTGCGCTAATAGTATATCATCCCTGTCTCAGGACTGAGCAAGCCGTCGTCAAATGAAGGTGTGCACTATATCGATATGTCTCAAAGCACATCAGAGATAACTCATTGAGAAGGAAATCAAAGAAACATTTAAACCTATTATTATGTGTGGCAATCCGAGTTAAACTTTACTATTTGGCATTCGGCCTGAAGCCGACCCTCAGATACATTTTCTTTAATTCTGAGTGTCTGATCTTACTTTAGCATAATATCCCATCAAACTTATGTGAATTAGTTCAACCATTGTTTCGCTTCGGTCCTGTCTGTAGTGATAACGTATGTCATTAAACGCTTTACAGGATTTTGCTAACCAGATATCATGTATGATGACAGTGCAGAATGTCAATTAAAGGAATAATTAATGTGCATGCCGCTCTCATTTCTGGGTGTACATTATTCATGTATAATGTGTGCCATCGACTATTGATGCTCTCTTGATCTAATGGTATATGCTTCATATTCAGTATGTATTCTCCACGGATATGCCATTACGTTGAACGGCACGGCAGTATGACTGGTAGCGATCTACACATATACTGATGACGATCGAATCATAAACACGCAATAGCTCTATTCTGGTCTATTCTATTCTATTCTAATCTATTCAATGTCGTCTTCGTAGTAAGATTTTTCCTGTCGATATTGATGATATAACAGCGATGCTATTATGGACCAGGGCATCATATCGGGAGAAATGACGAAAATAGTACACCACTCCCTCCTGAAAATTGTTTGATATGACAGGTGCTAGAGTAGACAGTCCTTTACGTAGTGTGTAGCTTCAAATCGCCGTATCATTATGTTCACACAAGACACTATACATACCAGAGTTCCGTCCACTGGGCGCACACATTTACGGAATGGGAACCCATAAATGTTAATATTTCTGTCCACACACAACCAATGTTCAACATCGATGTACCATGTATATTATAATCTTCCGCCTGAACACATATAGTCATTGGAAATTGTTATAGCCTTTATGTCTCTCTAAGCTCTCATACAAATTCAAATCTTCTGTCTGTGTTACCTGTTCAGCAGATTCACGGTGTTCCTCTCTTGCCGCTAGTGCATTCATTTTGGAAAGCAAATACAAACGAGAGTAGTATCATTTACACATTCATCAACATTCTGTAACCAGTCAAACACATGCTATATTTTAAAGACTGCTTCCGTAGTTCACTGAGATGCTATTTTGGGATAATTATCATAAAACCTGAAACCTGGAACTGCTAATGACTAATGATAGTAATAAAGAAATAACATTAAGCAGATTGGATTGCAATATTGGTTATGCCCGAAACTTGAACTTGTTTATGGCAACACTGATGATTATTCGTTAGAGCGGATCGTAATAGTTTGACATCTATGTTGACAGCTCAGAATGTCATTTAAATGAGGTTTGCGTTCCACTATAACTGTGGCCATCGATTACTATGATTTCAACCAAATCCTGATAACCAGTGTGGCCGTTATTGACAGCAAGTGACACTGCCGACTCTGCTAGGGATTTAATAGACACAAATGTTCTGTATGCGAATATCATAAACGTATCGCATTGTCTTCCTGGTGCTCAGTTAAATCATTTATCAATTAAGGCTAATTTGGATTAAATTCATACACTGATATTACAGCTGGTTAATGCTTTTCTAGCCGTCAGCCTGGAATGTTCAGATTTCACATTGGCCATACACTAATAACAATATCTGAGTACACAATCGCTGCACAATTTTAACCTTTAATAATTAACATATTTAGATGATTTTCATCATATTTATTATTTTTACCTGGAAAGGATGCTTGAGTAACTATAGCAACTTCATTTCATAATCAATTGTATACACTATTGCATAGGATTGATTATAACATCTTTAAATAGAATCTCAAACACGTCGCAACTTCTTACCAAATCTCTCTCACTCGCTTAATAACACTTTTTTCAAATGGGATCTTACTAAGCCTGTGTAATACATTTAATGTGAAATAGTACCCCATGTGAGATCAATGGTTGAATATGGTATGTCGATCGAGTATATGACGTCATAATTAATTACGTCGCAATCACAATTGACAGAAATACGCGAAGGTCATGAGGCTGGAATAGTTCGTCAAGTCTACGAATTATATGTCTTGAATGGATTTACCATTTTATAAACATTATGTTGAGAATTTTGAAACTAATTGGATTGGGCGTTATGGCAGCATCAAATACTATTCGACAGCTTAACTTGATATTGGGATTCTGGGAATTCTGAATTAGATCAAGCCCAACACAAGCAAAGCGTGTGCGGAGCTTAGCTAGAAATGGGCGTGTCATAGCTAGAAATGTAATCCCTCTGTGAGAAAAGAGATATCAGCCTTCGTGGCATATGCATCTTGTAATCAGCAGAGATCTCATCTGATTGCTCATTGCAGTCGAATTGTGACTGACAGCTTTAGGATATTCGTCTCAACAGCTTAGATATTACCCAAATGCTTGCACGTGTAGGGATGACAATGAAAAGCAACTAACAGCGGTTCTTGGCCATATTCATGAAGTATTTGTAATAATTTGATTTACATCTGCATTGGCCAGAAAATCACGAAGCTATTATAAAACACACCGCATAGTTTCTGCCCTATAGTAATATCAAACTCATACATAGAGGGGGGGGGGGGCTAACAATTCTGGAGCTTGTAATTTTCGACACACTTCTTCTGGATTTACCTCTTGTTGACTCTGCCTTTAACATATATGGGTACGCCTGACATATTATTGTACGCATATGCACTCTGAAGTGACAGGTCGAACGCCAAGACTAGTGTTGCCTGATATGTTATTAAGAAGAATGTGAATAGGAAAGATCCTGAACAATTACCATAACCTCCGTATCCACGCGGACGAATTACGCAATTGCTCAAATACATTATTTAATCACAACAACTATTAGTCACCAGCCACTCTTCATTATTTTCTTCTTCGCCTTATGTCAGTCGCATTTGTTGGTAGATTATGGTTGGGGCTAATTAAGATAAATGGTTCAAATTAACAGCTATCTTATAGTCTTATAATGATGGAATATGTGATCAAAATCTGTCTCATGTACAGCACACGCGGCTAGACATTGGGAGTCAACATCCAATCACATATAGTAGTTCTGGAGATATCCCCAGATCCAGAATTTCATTTAATTCGGATCCGGATTCTCTTATCTGAATCCTGGCCCATATTAACGGGAAGAATGCAATTATGATGAAATCGTTTGCTACTACAAGGTTAGCATCGGATCAAACATGTATTAAGCGATCAGATAACTTGCCGAATAGGTTAATCTTTTCGAATGAGACACAATGTATTTAAAATACGATATGTCTGTTTCATAAACGCTTGTTTTCTACGCGATGCTTGGGCACACACTTGCTGTCCAATCACTACATGTTAACGATGCGTATGATTCAGCATTAGGATAACCTTTCCTAAGTCAAGCACTTCACACACACCCAGCATCCACCACCTCTACCCTCCACATCCCATCATCTTGACCGAGATAAGCAGAACATCCATCAGCTTGGGGTAATCACAGCTCACTCATAAGGAGTATGATGATCAGCTACACATCTCTGTTGACACTTCTCAGTTATGTACTAGAAGAGGATTCATATTGGAAACATACTACACGACTTACAAGGACACCTCGTGGCTGTATATCATTGCAAAGAACAATTACTTCAATGCACCTTACTTCTGATCATGTACACAATACCACATATACACAATAAACCTTCCCTATATACCAAGCTGAAACATATGGCACCTATAAAGAAAAATACAGAAAACAAACTAGTGTTGGGTTATTGTTTTGTGCAGAGGGGTATGGCTTAATATATCGCCATATGAATTACTTTCAATGACAACTATAATCGTGGCAAAGAAATTATTCTCTGCTTAATTAAGCTATTCGACGACAGCTCTAGCCCGCATGCTATACATCTGCACGATTTATTCTGGCAGATTGACACCCCCCCCCCCCCGAAGCCAATCGGAATTCTTGCTTGTTTTATTATCGAGAACTCAATATGGCAGTTCTAGTGAACCGTGTTCCACTGACAGTTTTAAAGCGTATCTACACGATTACTACATCGCATTGCGGGAATTTACCAGCCATTTAGTAAGAGATTGCCTATAAAACGTCAACATATATTTCGCAATCTTTTTAATGCTCAATGAGGAAGTATATTATTATATTATATTCTACGCGTTAATCTTGTGTTTTACTATTTCAGAACAGTTTATTCCTATCTTAATTATATTCCATATTCGATAGAATGCCCATGGCTGGGATAATCTATTTGGATTCTCTATCAGTACATTATTTTAGAACTACCTTATCATTCCCGCTATAGAAATCACGAATCAGAACAAAAACGGGAAACCTCTGCATCAGGATCGAGAAAAGGTCTGATTGCACCAGAAATGTGTCCACTTTAGCATGTTTGTCTCAAGTAAATTACACCTTTTAAATAAAGTACTTAGCTTAGCAATATGATGTAACCGGACGTGGTAGATTAGCAGCGGTAGGCGAATACCTTTTGCGCTGTCGAAGGAGATCATTATTTGAATTGTGTGTTTATGTTTCATAAAGCTATTGACAAACAACAATAGATGAACAGATATGACCATTGTCATGCCAACGTCGTAATCCGTAAGTCTTGCTTTGATGGAGGAATGTGGTCAAAGTCAAACTATTTCCATATTAAATGTCCATTTGCAGGCCCAGAGAAGACTATTTTGAAAATTTGCCACTCAAGAGGTAAATTTGCAAAAATAGTCTTCTTATGGCCTACAAATGACCATTCCTCAAGACCACAGCAGAGGCCAGTTTTGACGAGCTCTGTCATGATAGGGTTAATAGAATTAGTATTCATAAACAAATTAATTAAAAGTTGTCAAATGGTGTGATTAATCTTAATTCATGAACTATGGACTATTCCATAAAATAGATTTGAAGTCGTTATATCGGTGTTTAACTTGCAATATTTACATAACAAAAACAGGATCAATGGATGTTTATGGGTCCTGCGAATGCCAATACGTTATCTCCATCAAAATGGTAATAAATAGAGCAATGTGACGGCCAATCGGTATAAGTGTCGTATTGCGATCAGACCGGAGAACTCGACGAACTAGATACAACTGACGAGGGATAATTTACATCGTGTCGTGTTTAGAATAACAATTTAAATCTTACAAAATATGTTCTGTCAGCTCTTAACAAGTATGATATATGAGATATCACCAATTGTGGTAGTTTTTTTGATAAATAACAGCTCCAGACTTCTTTATTAGACACAAGTTGTTTCATACATTGTTAGGAAAGACGTCTTCCCACTCTGTGCAAATTTACATAGATAGTGTGTCGTGCTGAATTATTCCGAGAATCGCTTAGGGTGGATCTGAACTCAAGATGAATATTTTATTTAGAAGATATTCGCATTAGGAAACGCATTTCTCCCAATGTTTTTTAAAGGAATAATAATTGCCCAATCTCAACCCGCGTATATTGATTTTGATTCAGTGGGTTTTGACTCTATGAGGCGTCGTTTATAACAGATCTATTTTCTGCCCTGTTATGTTGGGGTAAGTCAATGCTCAGACAGATAGCCCACTGCCATAGATACAGGAAAGCAGCAGATACATGTGCTTGTCTACATTGACAGCTATTCTCTTCATACGAGATCACTAGAAATTGGCTAAAACAATGGTATGTACGATACTATCAGATCTACCCACCACGAGCCCACAACCAATTTAGAAAATGGATCAAGAAATTCTTCACACTTTAGAAAGAAATGACGTCACTCATAAATAATATTTTGTAAAGTTAATTCAGAATATGCATTGATATATTGTATGCAATCTGTAATAGATCGGATTTGTGAAAATGGTGTGCGTGGGAAATAAGCCTTGGAAAAAATTCTCTTCTAGGAAGGTAGATGGTATACCTCCGCTGCTTTTAACTTGTTACATTGCTGCTGCATTGAAATCCGTGCGGGAAAGTTCCACAACACCAATAGAGGAAAAGTAAAATCCTGGGCACACTACTTTGCAATACTGCACACTGCGTCATGGGGAACATAGTTTTCCAGTACTTCTAGAAGCTATGGATTCGTAGATCAAAGATGCCCTTGATAAAAAGGCTACGTTTATACAATGCAACCTGCGTATCCTTGATGCTGTATAACTGTAACAGCTGGGCAGCTCCAAAGGCAGCTCTAGACAAGCTCGATGCCTGCCACCGCAAACACCGACGCACCATCACTGGACACCGATGGGCAGACAGCATAATTTCCAACGATGCGCTATACAAGATGTGTAATACGTCGCAACTGTCTGTAGAAGTCGCCCAGCAAAGATGGTCCATGTTTGGCCATGTGCTAAGGATGCCAGAAGAGACACCAGCGCAGAGAGCCTTGGAATTCGCCCTACTCGGAGCCATCAAATACAAAGCCAGTGGTGCTTTAATGTAATGTCACCACCATTGATTGACGCCACGGCTATAAATCTGGCTAATTAAACACCTCCTAGAATAAAATGCTTGAATTCTTGATCAGAGAGTATTCCAAAATGATGATCCAGCATAATTTCCAACGTTGCGCTAAATACAAGATGTATAATACATCGCCGCTATCCGTAAACGTCGCCTAGAAAAGATGGTCCATGTTTTGCCATGTGCTAAGGATGACAGAGGACACATCAGCACAGAGAGACACAGCAGTCAAAGCGAGAAAGGACTGATTGCAGCTGTAGGATGTTTCTACTATTATAGCCGCAAAATACAATAATCATGCATACATCATGGATTTTAAAGGAAATGGCGCGTCAAAGTTGCGCGCGTTTTATTTTGGCCACCCGATATGCCCATAATTCACCTTTCCAGAGTATGCGCCCATCATATGACGTCATAATCATCTAAGTGATGTGTAGAATGACATCATAATGGATGACGTCATGAATGACGTCGATAAGTACATCACGAACGCATATTTGAAGACGGTCTATGCGTTGGTGTACAAATTGTTTGCTTTTGCTATTTAATAAATATTCTGTTGAACATTTTGAAACTAATTTGACTGGGCGCTATTGCTGCCATAGGCAGCAACAGCACCCAGTAAAATTAGTTACAACATATTCAACAGCTTCCCTGTACAGTTTTCAAGAAATTAATAGCTAGGGAATTCGTGGATCGATCAATCCCAACACGGTGAGGTGTGGGTGGAGCTTGGCTAGAGATGGGCGGGGCATAGCTAAATATGGAAATGTCCATTTCGTACAGCCCAACCTATATGTGTGCCTAAATCAAAATAGAAAATTTATGGGACGTCCATGTGTAGGGTGGAGTGATATTATCAATTCAACACAAATACAAAATTACAACACAAAATAGTTGCCCTGAAATCATTCCCATTGTTCTATTGATCTTAAAACTAAATGTTACCTAGAATTGTGTTGGCTTCTAACCCACAGACTGCGTGGAACGATGCGCATGATGCTACACAGATATCAGCTACACTTATTAAAGTTATTCCTGATAAACACCTAGAACTAGCACCGCCATTAAGAAACCATCTGCTTTGCTAATGGAGTTATCGTTTAGAATTTTCAATTTGTGGCACTGTCAATGAAAGCATGAGCCATCACTGATTACGTAACACACATGCTTTTAAGGTTACACGGTTCACATGCCAGCGATAAATCAATGTATTTTTCTGATTATTTTGCAAAACTCGGAGAAACATTCACCAGCTGTCACTGTCTCAACGGTTATGATATTTGGTATTTGTAATTTTATTTTCATATTCTCCTTGTTCTTTTGCACACACTGTAATCTGGGTGGGGGTCAATATATTGTTATGTTAACATCCGTATGGCGCACATCTGTTACCGGTTCTATTGTAGCTATTGAGCTGATGCCACTATCCTTATGCAAAACTAATACTTATAATTGTCTAGCTTTACGTTAGCATTTTAATGCAGTTCGTGAGCTATAATAAATGTACTCTTTATTCCAGTACCTAATGCAGTGCATGAATTACGTTTGAAGACCATCTACTCTACAGCCCCATAGACAGATCATTACTTTAGCCATCAAATTATGCCTGCTATCCTAATACTTCTGAAAAGCGTTATTGTTATTGCACCAAATAGCAGATGCTTATCCATTCAGCTTCCCGTCTCCATAGAGATAATATAAGAATCATATAGATTTGTAACAGTAGCATAAGCTAGTCGCGACCCCTTCCTATCTAAGGGCATTGCCCCACGATAGTGGATAATCACGCTATCCAGAGATTCTCAGATATTGGATTACACAGGAGCTGTTACAAAGCAAGGTGACCGGAGAATTAGTGCTGACAGATTCAATCAGGCATCGGTTCTTTTGGATTCATTTGCTTGTAACACAAAGCAGCTAAGTTTATGGATGGGTTCACTGAGAATCACTGGACATTTGGTTATTAAAGACAACAGCATTATTGTCCCCGCGCGTTTTGAAAACGGGGGGTGGGGGGTGGTGCGATGGGGTGCGGGAGAGGGGCTACAGAAGGTGCTGGAAAAGTCAAAGTTAACAGAATTCAGCAAAATTTGCTATGTGAGTTACCAAAATGATTGATGATTGCTGGAAAATGTTTACATTAGGTTCCGCCACCGTGGTAAAGGGGTGGGTGGGATAGGGGTGGGATGGGTTCAGTTGGTGGAGTTGGGGTTAGGGTAACGTCAAATTTGGGGGAAATCAACCGAATTTGGTACATGACGATATTTACATTAGACTCCCCTAACCCCCATCCAATCGCACACCCACGTAGTGGTGAGTGTCAGGTGCGGAACATCAAATATGGTGAAAGTGTAGGGGGTTTGCGATGGCGCGCCAGCGACTGCACAATCTAGTTCTTGATTTACCAATAGGAGCCAGTGCATGGTACCATAGCAAATTATTGCATTTATTATAATATTCCAATCAGCATATTTGACTGGAAATCTCTATTAGTAAGGTAGCTGATATATGATTCTCTGGTTGATTATTCTCAAATTAGCTAATTCCTGGAATGATGCAGCCCTGTAGGATATATTTTGATCCAATATGCAAAACAGGCGCATCTCATAGATTCATTACACACACGCACACGCACACGCACACGCACACGCACACGCACACACACACACACACACACACACACACACACACACACACACACCATTGAGTGCTCTCACTATAAGCCCACTCTCATGAATATAAACTACCACATATTTCGCTGTGATATTATTACAATATTATTCCCATGGATTTATTATCTTGAGCTTATGAGCAACCATTATATCATAAACCCAATATGGATAAGAGACTATTGATCTGATCATTTTTATCCATTGCCTTACACAATATGGAGAAGAGACTATTGATCTGATCATTGATATCCATAGTCTTGCTTAACATGGAGAGGAGACTATTGATCAGATCATTCATATACTGATCAGTGTTTTACTCAACATGGAGAGGAGCCTAATTATCTGATCATTCATATCCAGTCTTGCTTAACATGGAGAGGAGACTATTGATCTGATCATTCATTTACTGATCAGTGTTTTACTCAATATGGAGAGGAGCCTAATTATCTGATCATTCATATCTATAGTCTTGCTCAATATGGATAAGAGTCTATTGATCTGATCATCATATACATAATCTTACTCAATATCGAGGGGAGACTATTGATCTGATCATTTATATCCAGAGTCTTACTCAATATGTAGAGGAGCCTAATTATCTGATCCTTCATATCCACAGTCTTACTCAATATAGAGAGGAGACTATTGATCTGATCATTCATATCCATAGTCTTACTCAATATGGAGAGGGGACTATTGATCTGATCATTCATATCCAGAGTCTCACTCAATATGGAGAGGGGACTATTGATCTGATCATTCATATCCATAGTCTAACTCAATATGGAGAGGAGACTATTGATCTGATCATTCATATCCAGAGTCTCACTCATTATAGAGAGGGGACTATTGATCTGATCATTCATATCCAGAGTCTCACTCAATATGGGGAGGGGACTACTGATCTGATCATTCATATCCATAGTCTTACTCAATATGGAGAGGAGACTATTGATCTGATCATTCATATCCATAGTGCTGCTCAATATGGAGAGGGGACGATTGATCTGATCATTAATATCCCGAGTCTTGCTCAATATGTAGAGGAGCCTAATTATGTGATCAATCATATCCATAGTCTTACTCAATATGGAGAGGAGACCATTTATCTGATCATTCATATCCATAGTCTTACTCAATATGGAGAGGAGACTAGTGATCTGATCATCCATATCCATAGTCTTACTCAATATGGAGAGGGGACTATTGATCTGATCATTCATATCCCGAGTCTTGCTCAATATGTAGAGGAGCCTAATTATCTGATCATTCATATCCATAGTCTTACTCAATATAGAGAGGAGACTATTGATCTGATCATTCATATCCATAGTCTTACTCAATATGGAGAGGAGACTATTGATCTGATCATTCATATCCAGAGTCTCACTCAATATGGAGAGGGGACTATTGATCTGATCATTCATATCCAGTCTCACCCAATATGGAGAGGGGACTACTGATCTGATCATTCATATCCATTGTCTTACTCAATATGGAGAGTAGACTATTGATCTGATCATTCATATCCATAGTGCTG
Organism: Chaetoderma sp. LZ-2023a; assembly: GCA_034401795.1. Taxonomy (NCBI): domain Eukaryota; kingdom Metazoa; phylum Mollusca; class Caudofoveata; order Chaetodermatida; family Chaetodermatidae; genus Chaetoderma; species Chaetoderma sp. LZ-2023a. Next base: position 21,414,170 of record CM067360.1, on the reverse strand, counting down.
CTCAATATGGAGAGGGGACGATTGATCTGATCATCCATATCCATAGTCTTACTCAATATGGAGGGGGGACTATTGATCTGATCATTCATATCCATAGTCTTACTCAATATGGAGAGGAGACTATTGATCTGATCATTCATATCCAGAGTCTCCCTCAATATGGAGAGGGGACTATTGATCTGATCATTCATATCCAGTCTCACTCAATATGGAGAGGGGACTACTGATCTGATCATTCATATCCATTGTCTTACTCAATATGGAGAGTAGACTATTGATCTGATCATTCATATCCATAGTGCTGCTCAATATGGAGAGGGGACGATTGATCTGATCATCCATATCCCGAGTCTTGCTCAATATGTAGAGGAGCCTAATTATCTGATCATTCATATCCATAGTCTTACTCAATATAGAGAGGAGACTATTGATCTGATCATTCATATCCCGAGTCATACTCAATATGGAGAGGAGACTATTGATCTGATCATTCATATTCCGAGTCTTGCTCAATATGTAGAGGAGCCTAATTATCTGATCATTCATATCCATAGGCTTATTCAATATAGAGAGGAGACTATTAATCTGATCATTCATATCCATAGTCTTACTCAATATGTAGAGGAGACTATTGATCTGATCATTCATATCCAGAGTCTCACTCAATATGGAGAGGGGACTATTGATCTAATCATTCATATCCCGAGTCTTTCTCAATATGGAGAGGGGACTATTGATCTGATCATTCATATCCATAGTGCTGCTCAATATGGAGAGGGGACGATTGATCTGATCATTCATATCCCGAGTCTTGCTCAATATGTAGAGGAGTCTAATTATGTGATCATTCATATCCAGAGTCTTACTCAATATAGAGAGTAGACTATTGATCTGATCATTCATATCCAGAGTCTTGCTTAATATGGAGAGGAGACTATTGATCTGATCATTCATATCCATAGTGCTGCTCAATATGGAGAGGGGACGATTGATCTGATCATTCATGTCCAGAGTCTCACTCAATATAGAAAGGAGACTATTGATCTGATCATTCATATCCAGAGTCTCACTCAATATGGAGAGGAGTCTATTGATCTGATCATTCATATCCAGAGTCTCACTCAATATAGAGAGGAGACTATTGATCTGATCATTCATATCCATAGTCTTACTCAACATGGAGAGAGGACTATTGATCTGATCATTCATATCCAGCGTCTCACTCAATATGGCGAGGAGACTATTGATCTGATCATTTATATACATAGTCTTTCTTAATCAGTTGTTTGGTTGTTGTATATTTTAAATACTTGTCCGCATTATCAAAATTATCTCTAATGGCAAATATAATAATATACAATATCAAGGCAAACATCAATTACGGGTGTAGTGTAATTAGGTATTTCTTGAAAGCAATTTTCTGCAACTAGGCATATAGTCCCATCTATATGTAAAAAATAAGCGTGTTTCTATAGCATTAGACTGTTATTTCTTTCGGTGTTATGATCACGAATATTCATAGTGGCAGCTTACACCAGACTAATAATATTAAATGATTAATTTGGCCCCATGCACATACTGTGTTGGCCGCATGTACATGCTGTGTTGGTCGCATGCACATACTGTATTGGCCGCATGTACATACTATGTTGTCCGCGTGTACATACTCTTTAGGCCCCATGTACATACTGTGTTGGCCCCATGTACATACTCTGTTGGCCGCATGTACATACTCTTTTGGCTCCATGTACATACTGTGTTGCCCCATGTACATACTCTGTTGGCCGCATGTACATACTCTTTTAGCTCCATGTACATACTGTGTTGGCCCCATGTACATACTCTTTTGGCCCCATGTACATACACTGTTGGCCGCATGTACATACTCTTTTGGCTCCATGTACATACTGTGTTGACCCCATGTACATACTCTTTTGGCTCCATGTACATACTGTGTTGGCCGCATATACATACTCTTTTGGCCCCATGTACATACTTTTTTGGCCCCATGTAATACTGTGTTGGCCCCATGTACATACTGTGTTGGCCCCATGTACATACTGTGTTGGCTGCATGTACATACTGTGATGGCCCCATGTACATACTGTGTTGGCCTCATGTACATACTGTTCTGGCCTCATGTACATACTGTGAATTTGTAGTAACCTCTAGGAGAATGATTCGTGACCATTATTAAAATAAGGGGATCCTCTCTTGTAGACAACAACAGCTTACATCAACATGTCTGTTTGGAAGTAGTGGAGTTAACAGATGTTGAATCTGTTTGATAGAGCTGTTGTCTTTGTCTAAGTGCGAACTTTATGTAAGTGCGAGCTCAGCATTTGGTGCTCAACTGATGGCAGGGCGAAGAGGATTTTAAGTCTATTCATATCCGGGACTAATTTCTCAGTATTTAAGTTCACACCAAGCCATCAACCGATGTTTGAAAGTTATAATCACCCAATCTAACATGGAAATGCATGTCGACACGATTTTAAATAAATCTTTGAAATAGTGGGACCATTTCTGGCTATGCCCCGCTCATTTCTAGCTAAGATCCGCCCATGCTTTGAGCGTGTTAGGATCGATTTATATACATTGCATCCTGAGTTCCTAGAATCACAATTTTAAAATGACTAAACAAGACTGTCTGTTCTAATTTGACTATGTGCTGTCGCTGCCCATAATTAGCTTCAAAATATTCAACGGACCGTTTATTAAATAGTGGATAGATAGTTCCTACAACTCACGGATTATAACATGGACTGGTCCCTGATTGGTCATCAGAGACCAGTACTAAATGTTACTTTAAAATCGAGTGACAGTCAAACAGAATGAGTAACTCTACTCAGCATGATGATAAATAACGTGTATACTGTGCTGGTTATTTATGTAGGATGTAAATAAAAGCAGAACAATCTGAGCAGCCGAATTAATAAAATGCGTTGTCATTAAATTCAGGAAAATGCTTCTCAGAGCATCTAATTTTCACAATTTTCTGGTAGGACCCAAGAGTCCGCCGAACGGAGCCAAAAGAAACCACCCTGATACCCCATCAGTAGGGCCCCTTTTCGTTTCATATGTCATGTCCCCCACCGCAAGTACTCTTAATTCGGCTCTGCATCTTTTGATATTCAAATCTACATTTGTCTACATTATACAGCATTGTGTCTCCTGACCCTGTAGTAAGAATAACGTTAAGATTCTTTCATGATCAAAACATTAACTCAATATTATCAATAGAGGGATCCATGTTGTAAATATGGGACATGAATGGGACTTGAGGATTGGCTGCCCAGGTACTTGTCTCATGATGTTGTTGCTAAATAGCAGCCAGCCAATGAATGCACACATGTTATTATACATAACGCGATGTTGGAATCATGTTTGACCTTAAATAAGTTATTTAGGCCTAGAATCATGTACCTTTATGAAGCGACATTTTAGACCCATGTAATATCTAATGCAATGCAATTTGGACTCCAATTATCAAATGTGTATTTTACTGATTGATTTAGGCCTGTCTAATATGACCTCTGTGGTTTATACTGGATATAACATAAAAGTTTTACACAGTATTGATGGATTTGATGCAGACCTATATTAAGAAATACTGGCCAGCATTCAGTGTGGTAATACCTTGTAAGATGGTCCTTAAGACATTGTTTTAAGACATGGAGCAAGATTTATCTCAAGCTATGTGTATGTGGTTAAATATGCAATTCTCTTTGACTTTCGGAATACATAGAAGCATGTGATTTTGAATCACGACTTACACCAACTCGAGATTTTACTCCCATATGAGCCATCGTGTATGTGCCAGGTCAGAGATCAACCCATAATGCGCTTTGATGGATACGAACTTAGTGAACACCAAGCTTGTCTATTATAAATGAAAACAAGAATCTTAGTCAATGACCTGTCAGGGGAGATTGGAATGCTTAAGCATACATGGAATCCGAGTTTGACGAAGCAATCAAAATACGAATGTTATTCTTAACTAGCCAAATTCGTCATCTTAATCCGGATAGTACAGGATTGATCTGGCAAATATTGCGCCATGAGTAAGCTTCAGAATATGATTTGATTGATCAGTATATAAGGGTAGCCAATCAAATGCGACGAATAGTTATCATAATAATTAGTTATAAGCACGTTCCCGAGCTTGCGTAATTCTATATAAGACGCGTGCATGGTGCTTAAATCAACACCCGCCCAACTGATGTTCCTAAGATCAATCATTATTGTAATGTGAGCTGTCTCCGTACGAATTCCTAATATTAATTAGATTGCCAATATCAGTTCAGTCAATTGTAGAAGCTAATCTGTAACTATTTATATAAGCATTAAGTTAATTCTTTCAGCTAAAAACTTGTTTTACAAGTTTAGTATATATATATTAAAGTCAATGTATCTGTATAGTTACTTTGGAATTTATGGTTCTAAGTATATAAATCGATCCCAACGGGTGAAAAGCTTGGATGGAGCTTAGCTGGAAATAGGTGTGAAATCGCTACACATTGAAGACCAAAATCGACTGATCAAGACTGGGCCTGATGACTCGAAGATTGCAGATTCGGAAGAAAGGTTGCCCTTCTCTCTACACAAATTAATAAAGACTAATATAAATATATATATATATATATATATATATATATATATATATATATATATATATATATATATATATATATATATATATATATATATATATATATATATATATATATATATATATATATATATATATATATATATATATATATATTAATTGCTACTAATAGCCACGTTAGTATTTGAGTAGGAAATTATTAATTTGTGTAGAGAGAAAGGCAACCTTTCTTCCGAATCTGCAATCTTCGCGTCATCAGTCCCAGTCTTGATCAGTCGATTTTAGTCTTCAATGTGTAGCGATTTCACACCCATTTCCAGCTAAGCTCCATCCAAGTTTTTCACCTGTTGGGATCGATTTATATACTTAGAACCATAAAATTGCCAAAATTCCAAAATAACTATACGGGTACATTGACTTTTCAAAACTAATTTGACTGAGTGGTGGTGCTGCCTATTCAACAGGGTGTATTATTTAATAAACATTCTGTTGAATATTTCGAGACTAAATAATTTGACGTTAGGAAGCAACAGCACAAAGTCAGATTTGCTACAAAATATTCAACAGAACACATGTATAATTATCTCGATAATATAATACTGATACTTCAGAGTTTAATTTGGTGGTGGTGGTGTTTTATATTTAACTTGGGCACAATGACACATTAGTGCATGGACACATGGGTTATACATTGTGCCGTTCCCGAAGGAACTAGAACAGCACAGTTTGTTGCACCTTGATCACTTGCCTGAACGTAGGGTTGTATATAACTCGGTCCCAACATATGCGAAGCATGGGCAGAGCTTAGATAGTAATGAGCGAGGCATAACTAAACATGGATTCTCTACCGGTATTGTCAGGGTATCGAAAGACGAAATTTAGTCCTGGTACAAATACCACTGATATAACATGTACTGAAGTGCAGTGATAGATAATTTTCTGGATTATTTTGTGACTCCCCTGTGCGCCATCACGGTGTCTCGTGTTTGAGGCTATGTGACATTGGACATAATATCGTTGACGCCATTATTTGGTTTAATGAGATAAACCCATCTTATAACGTACCAATAATGCCATAATAAACACGCAACATCACATAATTCTTCCATAATTCCCTCCCAGGATACTAATAGGTTCATGGTACCGTAATTAGATAAGCACTTTAGCATTGCAGCGTACTCAGTGGAATTACGAGATTCACAGGTTCAGGAAATAGCAGGCGCAATTGTAGATTTAGATGTCACAGAAGAGATTGTTTTATGTCGTGTGCAATAAAAAGGAACATCCGTGTTGGTCATCTATCACTGCTTGAAGCATGTGCTAAAGCGAGGCAGCCAAATTATACGTGTCTAGGGAAACCATCACGATGTCATGAGAGATAATGTGTTCGATAGTTTAACAATAATATTCCTAAATGCTTTGCTGTCTGAGACAACCTTATCAACTCATTTTCATTCTAGAATACAGTTATCCATTCACTTGATCTGAAAAACCTTTCACTAGGACCAAACAGACACTTATACTATGGTGTTGATCAGCAGGTTTGTTAGAGGAAAATGAGAGTAATCTGCATATAATGATATGTTAATCAACACACCTATTACGTTATTTCTTTGCACCTTTGACGGCTTATCTCATATTCTATAAAGCCACAAAAACAGTTTGAGGGCTTATACCATGTTCCATAAACCAGAAGAACGGTCAAGCAGATGGTATACCTAAAACGAAAATTAATAAACGTATATACTGTTGAATAGCATTATACGTGTCTGTTACTTTAGGATGATAAGCACATGGATAGCATTATAGGTAATTGTCTGCTTCCACTTGCGTGCCCAGTCTACTTTCCAGGTGTACCCCTTTGACATGGGACCTATGAGCCAATTCTAGAAATATTATACAAAACCATTCTTCATTAAAGTCATTTACTTTCTCGAATGCCATTGCGACCGAAAATATAACAAGTAAATGAATGAACTTCTAAAGAAATTCATTTGAAAAATAATTTAATAAGAACAATGAAATGGTTGTTTTATATCTTTGAAAGGCAGCACGCTAGTCAGTGACAGATCATACGCACATTAGCCCACATCCTTCTCCAAATCTTACATCCTATCTGTCAAATCCTTCAACTCACAGCCACCCCCACAACCCACCCCGCACCCCCACCCGATATGACTATCTTCATGTATCTCTTCAATCCGCATTCTTCCTACCCAGGTCATATGACCGTGTTATCTAATCTCTTCTGTCACTCAAGTATCTGATGTCATAGTCAAATCGGTCACATTTCTGCTGACGTCATATTCATAATGACGTTATAATGATAAGTTCAGTCTCGAAAATAGAAAACTGCCACAGAATACACCCGAACACGATTGCGAAGTGCGCGTGCGCAGCGGATATAGAAACGACGCAGCAGTTCTGACAAGAAGAGTAAGTCAGAATTTTTACTACTGGGACCTATGTAAAATTCACCATTTTCGAGAGGCTGAATCCCCTCCGATATTATCTATCATGCCTTGATCTCAACGGGAAATATTATTTTCATCATCCCTATCACCAATAGGAATAGTTTTGAATGTTAGATGGCTTTAATTATTAAATAATTTACGCAATCAAACAGCGTATACGCGCTATACTCCCTCGCTGTATTTATTCACTGTAAAAATATCCCACATGGATATTATATCATATATGCTAAAAGATAGTTTGTAAACGGCATGAAAGTGTCTAGAAATCATTTATTATGTGCATCTGTAATTATATGTGATGAGATGTAGCATGGCATGCATATACACGGTGAGCGGGATGGGCTGGGTGGGTGGGGATGGGGTTCATTGATGTATTTAGTGAGAATTGGGAAGTCCACGCGGCATGGACACCCACCAAATTCCAAGTGCCATGTCGTATGGATGTCATGGGCGTCCATAGCCTTCACCTTTAGCACTGTTTAGATGGGCACACAATTCATGGGTGGGGAGGTTCATATTCACCTACCACACCCACCCTTCCCAAATTAATTTAATTAAGATTTTCGCAATGAAACTAATGCATTTTGGGAGCGTGTACTCCATATCACTTGAAATATGTCATATTCATTATAGGCGTGGAAACTCCAAACGGTCTTAAAGGTTTCTAGGAGCCAATACCAACCAAAATCGTCACCAATAGCAGCAACAGAGCCAGTCAAATTAGTTTCAAAATAGTCAGTATAAGTTTCCTTACATGATAGAGGAATTGGAATTTCTTGTCTGTATAGGTTTAAAGGGTTAGATTATCAACCACTTCAAGTACTGAAGCTTCACTGGATTAGTAATTTATATCCAAAGCAGCCATAATCATTACAATAGACTGTTGATTATTTTAAAACTAATTTGACTGGAACATGTTGCTAGGTATTAATTAATTTTAAAATAATCATCAGAATACTTCATCCATAGTAGAAAATTTTGTGGCCAATCTATTAAGGATGAAATGGTGATTAGATACTTGAAAGCATAATACAGTTCTATGTTGATATCTACGATCCAAAATGTAGAGCATCTGATTTTCATCATTCCATGTAGGGGGTTGGGCCATTGGGGAGGGGAGGGGGTTGTGTTGGGGGTTCACTAAGATTCATGATATAGATACATAAACAATATAGAAATTTTTTTGTTCTAGATCTCTTAACATGGTGCATGCATAAGTATGAAAACTATGGAATAATAAGAGACCCATTTCCAGCCATTCTATGCCTTGTAAAATATGGAAATTCAAAATTGTCTGCGTAAGGGGTTTGAAAAAAGTATGCAAAATTGAAATATGTTCAAAATAATATAGATATGTTTAAAAATATTGATCATTTCAGCTAATACTTTCAAGAGTTTTCTGCAAGATTTGTTTGAAATTGGACACTGAGACACCATCAATTGGTCCTAAGATATTCATCTTCCTGAATCCATGGTTGGGGTTTAGCTTACGTTGGGTAGTGGTGTCCTCACCTTATACCTTGTAATGGTATTAGCAAGGAACAAAATCAGAATCTTCCAAATATTACTCAAATTCAACATATTTTGGTTTAAAATTTACATACATTCAGACCTGTTTATTAGGAGCACTATCTTTGACTGTTTTTTACTTTCACTAATTATACCACTGAGGTGCTGGCCTATATCTATGTCATATCATATGGAATTTTGTAAAGGAAAATATCAAGTGTGACAACTATATCAGGGAGGCAAATGTAGTGAGAATTACACACATGTCCAGAGAAAAGTGTCAGTGTGGATACATTTTTTTGTTCTTTGAGAATGTGCACATGTTTAACTCAACCCTAGCAAATTCTTTTTAACTATGACAATTATTAAAAGAACTTGGCTTCTACTATGGCCTCTACTCAAATTACTTTAAAGATTCCAACATATGTCATGTGTAGTTGCCTTGAAATTGAGATTTATTATATTCAGTGCATAATGGAAGAAACCCTTCTAAGACAGAAAGCCAACAAATGCCTTTCTGAGGAAACTACAGACTTTAATTGGATTATTAAAGCTGATAATCCAACCGCATAAATGGTAAGCTGATAAGTCAATGGCATATGGGTTAACTTGACTTATTCTATATTTTACAAATAGCCTTATTTGACTGAGAAAAATCTGTCTCATGTGAAGGTGTAAATTTCCTGTATTTTCTAATGGGTACTGCTATCTTAGGTGAATGTGGTTTCTATTCATTGATAATAATTTTCTATTGTAATGCTTCAGGAATCTTCTTTGTGTGTAGTGTTGGCTACACATTTTGGAGAAATAATTTATTTTGAAAACAAGTTGACTGAAAATAATTACTGTTGAACTATGCCCACAACATATCTCAGGGAAATTGCTTACAAAAGATACAGGTTTCATATTTACCTCATTGAAATATATACTTGAGGTACTGTGAGTTGAAATGGTTATTCTAGCGAGATACCGCATTCGTTTGAATAATAATGTGCATCATTAATTTTATATAGACCTACCCAGGGGCTGTGCCTCTATACATTTTGAAAAAAATATCAGATGCCTGAGCAACAGTTGCACTAATCATTCAGGCTCACAAGTCAGTGATGATTCTATGATCTTTTGCTGTGGGGAAATAATAGGTTTTTAAAAATTAGTCCATTATTTTGAACAATTTAGAAGATTATATGTCCTGAGAAGTAATTTTTTGCATTCTGAATAACAAAATTCTGTGGAAATTATCCGGGCAATGAATATTTCCGCCAAATTATTTCCCAAAAGTTTCTTCAAAGGCGATAGTGGTGTGGGTGGTGTAGTTCACCCTACACCCACCCTATACATATCTTCAGTAGTCCTGAGAATGTCCATTTGAAGATCGAGAAAAACTATTTTTGAAAATTTACCAATGGAATGACTGGCTCGATAACCGAGCAAGACATTCCATTGAGAAATTTCTTTTTAAAATAAGCTTAAGTTGATCTGCAAATGAACATTTTGTATGATGAAGTTTAAATTTTCTTGACCACATTCGAGGGTTAAGTCCATTGATAGAGTAAGAAATTTTGTAAATTTTATACTTTGCCTAGTGTTAAGTGGTTGAATTTAAATTCCTACTTGCATAATCTAGCTTTGTGGTAAATGGGAATATTTGATTTGTGAGTGGTGTAAACAGGGCTTTTCCAACCCTTTCACTGATGAATTACTCATTTCTCATTTTCAACACTACCATACAGTAAAACTGTTGAATATTTTGAAATTAATTTGACTGGAAGATGTTGCTGTTCAGTCAAATTATTATCAAAATATCAAACAGGTTACGTTTTTATATCATAAAGAAAATATTATTTCAGGGATTTGCCCTGTGAAAGGGTTAATACAGCAAGTCAAATTAGTTTAATTAATTAATTAATTAATTAATTAATGGGTGTTTAATTCCTGCTAAAATAAATATCTGAATCTAACGCATAAACACCCCACCCCACCCCATCCCACCCACCCCTCCTAGAGGGTGTATGATGGTGTTTCTACCCAGATCATATTTGGCCAGGGATTGTGAAGCGTCAGTGAGAATGTAATAATTGATAGATTGTGTTAGTATTATACTAGGTCATCAATTCCTAGTCCCCTGCTGACGTAGGAGTGAGTCTATCGGGAGTTTCAGCTACAGACACTGGTATATCACTTACGCTCATAAATTATATAATCCCATTCAAAAGTTAACATGCTTTGCAATTGAATCGAATATTCCATATGCAATATGTGTAGTATATGGTAATTTATATTGTGAGCTGTACCAACCCTAGCTCAAACCATGATATGTGACCGAGTAGCCGACACGCGCGTGTTTGTTTACTCCAGTTCTTACTCTACCTAATTAAATATTCAAAATGGCGGAAGAACCCGTGTTCATGTGTATTGTACGAATTGTATGTTTTTGATGATTTACGATTTACTAAACATTATGTTAAATAATTTGAAACTAATTTGACTGGGAGCTCTTACTTTTTAGCAGCTTAACTGTATTGTTGCCTTGAAATTTAAAAGCTGGACATTCTGGTTTGGAAACAACAAATCGATTCCAATACGTGTAAAAGTGAATGGGGCTTCGTTAGAAGTGGGTGGAGACATAAATAGAAATGGATCCTTCTATTAACTATCACGTGACAGCTTGCTCTTGAAATATTATCGGCTTCATCGAAGTCTTTGTTATATCTTTGAAAGTGCCAGTGATTGAGTGATTGATTACAGTTCGCTACAATGAGACCCAAGTGCGCTAGCAGCGAATTTCCTATTAATATGCAGGTGGCAGAACGTTATATGAAAACCGGCCAAACCATCTTGCATTAGTTACATTGTGAGGTATCTTTTCTCGCCATAGCATCGAGCCAGACAGCATGCTAATGTGTCAGACTGATACACTTTGTCCGATCTGTACGCAAAGAAGCGGTGTCTGGTCTGCATATCAGACCGTTACAAGCGTCCCGCAATTATTTTCAGGGTAAGAAACTTGGGTGGTGGGAAATAGAAGGATCCATTACTAGCTATGCCACCATCCTTTTCAAACTAAGCACCGCCATTTCTAGGTAAGCCCCGCCCATTTCTAGCTCCTCTCCGCTCATGCTTTGCGGATATTGGGACCGATTTATATATGCTTTGAGCCCTGAATTCGCAGAATTTCAATTCAAAGTATTGAATATTTTGAAACTAATTTGCCTCAGTACCGTTGCTGTCATAGACGCCCAGTCAAAGTAGTTTAAAACTATTAAGAATATTGTTTATTTAATAGTAATTCGTACACTTGACGGACCTTTATAACTTCATGACGGACTTAGCCACGCCATTCACTTCACATTTTAATTGTGAAGGTAGCCTGTATGCGACGTATTTCATTATGACGTCATACATTGTGTGGAAGATCAGATTCATCAATAGGCTGGACAGCAGGAACAATATATTTTATTATCTTTCTAATACTAGATTCCCCACAAGTTTGAAAAGATTGCCCAAGTAGAACCAGAGTTATTAAAGAATGCGTAAAATCTCCATTTTGAAAAATGTTGCCAAAAGCTGTTGCTGTTGGGATTTAGATCCCAAAATGGGCATATCTACTGGGACCCAACGGTTATGATTCCTACCAAATTTGGTGAAGATCCTTCCAGGATACCCAGAGTTATTAAAAAATGTCTTAAGCGCAAGAAGACGAAGAAGAAGAAACACCCCATACTCGCGTATATACCCTTCTGTCTAGCGATACGGGTAACACACATTGTGAGTCCAGAATGTTTGGGTAAGAGACAAAATCAAGGTTTGATTAGTGGAGTATAATGTAAGATTTGTTAGCCATTGGGTGGACATATACATGCATTGATGTAAGACCCGTAAGATGCAAGATATTCTTGTTCGCCTTAAATCCCTATGGTCTTGGCGTATAATTGAATTTCATATGATTAGTATCCAAATTGCATTTTACATCACTATCTAATGGCAGGTACTTGATTAGAGAATGATAAATGGGTGACGAATACACGCAAGGGATACTCCATCAGCCATTGTTTGCTGTGACTTTGACTAACATACCGACATATTGATCCCTTTAGAAAAATACCCGTTTATTCAGTTAAAGTAGGACTTCCGTCTACGTTTGAAACACGATTGCACATCTTGTATTCACGATGGGCTTAAATTATTGAGAAAACAATAGCCGGAATGTAGTTTAAAATGTCATTTACATAATCACGCTATGCGCCTCATACACTCTCCTAGACATCTGAGGCAATATTCCCTATATGCCCTATGTACGTACCTTGTATTTCAAATAAAATTGCGTTCCCGTTTTCAGATGACTGGGGTAGAATGATTTATTTCGGCGTGATCTTTTCCCACCTTTATTCTGTCATCGTCTGATTAACACACAACATTCTCTCTTCTAAAAGAATCTTGATTTATCTTATCGCTTACCAGTATGCCTACTAGAATGGTGGGCCTTGCAGCGGGAACGTATCTAATTGGGGCGGGTGGGGATGGGTGGCATGAAATGGTCTCTCAGAACATAACATTTTCCAAAATCTTTCTAAAGCTACTCATTTCCTGAAAAATTGTACCCAAATTAGGGTACATTTTCCCGTGCATTTACCGAAATTAGGGTACATTTTCCCCGTGCATTTACCCAAATTAGGGTACATTTTCCCGTGCATTTACCCAAATTAGGGTACATTTTCCCGTGCATTTACCCAAATTAGGGTACATTTTCCCGTGCATTTACCCAAATTAGGAATCGCCACTGCCTCAAGGATATAAGGAAATTATTGTAGAAAATGTTGTGAAATGCATTACTCTGTTGTCATTTTTGCCATATTTATAGCAATCGACTTACACGCCTGGTAATGCATAAATAAAGAGAACTACACGTGAGTTTAGTCTGGTCTAAAACAGTAGTTCAACTATTAATTTTCCCATTGAAGGCACTACTAAAGCCATTGTGCCAAAATGTATGTATGATTACTGTATTCTGCGGCTGTAGTAGTAGAAACATCATACAGCTGCAATCAGTCCTTCTTCGCTTTTGCCCGCTGTGTCTTGTCCTCAGCCAAAATCCTTAGCCTCCTCAGGTCCATTCTTGACTTGAGTGTACCTAATCCTGCTTTCTTGAAGTCACATCGTAAAATGCTTAGCAGATTTATGCAATTACAAATGCCAAAATGTATTGTTATTTTATTTACACGAAATGTGGGATAGTGAGGCGGATATATAACAGGTTTTCGCTACCGGCACAAAGCTTGAAACATTGTATATAGAGGTTTTAAGACCTGCTGGTTCCAGACATATAGGGAATCAAGTTGTCAGAATAAATCTTCCTGATCAAATCCATCAAATACAAGATGGACACCAAAATACACAAAATATTCTATAGCTCTCCAAGTAACACACAATCTATGTTTAGTTGTGACCCAAATACTGATACGTTATAATCATGACGTCATGAATGACTCGATATAGTCCGTCGTCAAAGCTTAATGGTCCGACTCGTTGTACGAATAATATGTCTTTACCATTTAATAAACATTCCGTTGAATATTTTGAAACTATAGGCAGCAACAGCACCCGGTCAAATTAGTTTCAAAATATTCAACTGCTTACCTGTATAGATTTCTGGAGATTGAGAGTCAGCTAGTTTAGAGATCGATCGATCCTAGCACGGACGAGGTGTGGGTGGAGCTTAGATAGAGATGGGCGGGGAATAGCTAAAACTGGAACGGTTGGCTCACTAAAATGAGCAAGCACACTAATATGATCGCATTTTGTATTGGCCATGATTATAACTTAGAGCTAATTAAATATAATATATTGATGTCCATTTTTGCCATTTTGAAAAGACACGTCACCTGGATAAGTTACCACGGTGACAGATATTGCCAATTGATCACTGCGTAATGTGCTTAGAATAAATATATAATGAATATTTGACTTTACTTCTGTAAATATCTATGTTGAAATTTACTAAGAGATATATACTACATTTTGCTATGATTGTGGCCGTTTTGAACATTGTCGCCATTTTGAATTTGGCGGCCATTTCGAATAAGCGTATTATAAGCTAATTATGAGGAGATTATTATATATGATTTGGATAAGGAAATTGTATCAAATTTGACATCTGAATTCTTCACGATCTCGTAGAGAACATGCAGATTGCTTGGTGGATGCATATACTTCAAAGCTATGTGGACAAATGATTCCGTGATTGTATTTGCGGCGCGCATCATGATATCACACTTTTGATGTGTTAATAATAACAGAGACAGGGTCGGAATTTGTGCATAAACCTGAGGATTTCATGAGTATTTATAGATCGGCGCTACGGCCTCTTTAAGTTATCATCTAAATAATAGTTGTATGAGGCGTGTATGCACAGAGATGCTGGTATGATTTTATATACTCTCAATTAGCAGAGACGAGTAATACATTAAGTAAGATAGGCGTGTGTGTATACCATTGATAGAATTTCGGCAGCTGCGCGTTCTGGAGGTTTTTAAGATTCCGTATTCTTCCGGATTTTCAAGACCTTTTCGGATCACGCAGAAATTTATGGAAATCTAGTGTATGGTCACACATATTAAAATCTGATCCAAATCTGAGTGCTAGTTTCCGATATATCCACAGATCCTGAATTCGGTCCATCCGGATCCAGGCTCCTTTTTCCGGATCACGACAAACGTCTGGAATCTGCATGGAGAGTAAGTCCCTTCGCGCTGTCAAATTGGATCCAGCTTTGGAGATGCCGCCTAGAATACGCTTTTGTAAATGAGTAACTAACTGACTGACTCGCTGACTGGCCGACAAACTGACCGGTGATCGACCGGCGACAAGCCCAGTGACTGTCTGACAATCTGACCAAGCAATCAACCGACTGAACTAGCTAACCGACTAAGAGACATGGCGTTTTATTGAGCTTCTACACGCATCTAAAAGATATAGTTTCCTATAGGCAGGTAAGTTTCATGGCTGCATAGGAAATCCATCTAACTACGCGGTTTCAAACAGAATGGAATGGAACGGTCGATCTGTCACTCAACTATACAACGGCATAAACAATTACGTTACATGTATGCTAACGTCATATTATATAGTGACGTATCTATCCCGGTTTTAAACATTCAAATGAGCGTCACGTATTCGATTTGATGTTTTACGGATTTACAAATTAAAATACATTCTGTTGAAGATTTTGAAACTAATTTGACTGGGAGCTGTTGCTGTCATCGGCAGCTATATCACTCAGCCAAACAAATTTCGAAATATTCAACAGCGTATCTGTATAGTTGCCTTGAAATTGGGGATTCTGAGAATTCATGGTTCGAAGTATATAAATCGATCATAACGCACTAAGCACTAAACACGTTGGTGGAGCTTAGCTAGAAATGGGCGGGATAGAGCAAGAAATTGATCCCGTATTCTATTTTACGCCCCATAGAACACAAAAGGGACAGAATGAAGATAAATATTTGCTGTTTGACATCGGCAATTATTATCTGTTAAAATAGATTGAAAGAAACACGTTTCCTAATAGGGATCTATTCTTTCTATATAAAAGATGCCATCTTCAGTTCTGATCGGACATAAAACATCCATAAAGTAGATCAATTGCAATGCACTTTCTATGCAAATTCACACTAAATGTCCGATTTGTCTTCCGTTCTTGAACGCGAAAAGAAATTAACGCTAAATAAATAAGCTTGATATAAGCTGTGATTTATTAGGAAGGTTTTAGTTTTCGTGGTGATTGCCCATGCATCTCGACAGTTAATACATTTTGAAATGGTCTGTGTTATAATTCAGTTTATTACTAGAAATATTCTCTTGTAGCAAACTCTTCTTTGTCCATAATATGTAACTCGTAATTTAACTATCAAATTGTCGTTGTCGTCATCGTCGTGGTCGTCGTTGTCGTCGTCGTGCTCGTTGTAATTGTCGTTGTCATCGTCGTCGGCAGCGGCGGCTGCGGCGGAGGCGGCATTTTCGTCATTGGCATTTTCGTCATTGTCGTCGTCATTGTCGTCGTCAATGTTGTTGTTGTTGTTGTTGTTGTTGTTGTTGTTGTTGTTGTTGTTGTTGTTGTTGTTGTTATTGGTGTTGTTGTACTGGGGGAAATGTAATATACATGCGGATTTACATTATACGATTTTATAGCCGATTGATGGTATGCGATCTAATTGTTCACGAAAACTCACGAGATCATCATAGAAGACTGCTCTGTTTAGATTATGCAACGGTTTCTCGTTCATACATTTCCGCGAAATGACTGTTACATATATTTAATTGTATTTAACTGGTAAGAAAATGAGTTGAATGATGATACAGCAGATCACGATGTCCGGTTTCCTATTTACATTTCACGAAATGGTACAAAATCGCATACGACACAACGTGAAAATCAACCATGTTTTGAATTGCACGATTTGTTGCAAGACAAAAAAATCGTGAGTTGAGAGGTGTTTACATTATCATTGGCATCGTGGACGACGTCTCGCACACGATAAATGATGATGGATGATGGTGATGAAGAGGAGGAAGCGCACGTCCAGCCTATTCTCAATAAAGGCAAAGATTAAAAGATGTCAAAAGTTATCAGCCAATTGCCCTCTTTGCGTATGTAGGACAACTGTAGGAGAGTATCACTAACATAAGACTAGGGTGTTTTTAATCATCTGGACAACTGGATTCTTCCTAAGCCGGCTTTTGTAAACTCCTATATGTAATCAAGAAGATTGAAAATTATTTTCTGGAGAAGAAAGACTTATCCAAAGCCTAGAAGAAACGCTTCTCATTAGGCATTTTGCATAGTAGAATAATTATAGAATCATAGCAGAATACATAGTCAACCGTCAGCAACTTACCCTCATGCTTACCTTGAAATTTAGATTTTTATTTAAATGGGAATTCATGTTTCAAAGTTTCAAATCGACTCCAGCTCGTACACAAAGTAAGCGGAGCTTAGCTATAAATGGGCGTGATATAGCTAGAAATGGCTACCTCTATAGACAACAACGCTTTCATAAAGAGTTACTCAAGATACGAACGGTCCGTCTGCTGCAAAGCTGTTACGATTCAGGTAGCATTGAATGAAAACAATTGTTGGCTTCTGTATAGCTGTCAGAATCAGCTGACACTGAGCCAGTACGTGGGAGTAGAATACTAATATTATTGGACTCAATTCTCTATGACGGTTAACAACAAATAATCGGAATGCGCATAACATGTTCCTGGTAGGTTCAGACTATTTGAAACATTAATGGCGATGGTCTCAGACCTGCTCAGTTGTGTACAGCGTAAGTAATCTTATTTCACATGACAACATCTGATAATCATGGACTGAACGATGGCACATAAATATCATAATTAATTTTTTGTAGCTCTGTCATCTACGGAGTACAGACATTCTAGACAACATATCTATACTCAGTTGTCAAGTTTTCTAAATATTAGCAATGGAGCTAAAATCTCCTAATATTAGAAAACATTCAGAAATTAGCAATGAGAAGTGCACTAGTTCATGTGGCGCACAAGGTGTGTATGTGAGTGCTTGCGTGCTTGCGGGCTTGCGTGCTTGCGTGCTTGCGTGCGTGCGTGCGTGCGTGCGTGCGTGCGTGCGTGCGTGCGTGCGTGCGTGCGTGCGTGCGTCCGTGCGTGCGTGCGTGCGTGCGTGCGTGCGTGCGTGCGTCCGTGCGTGCGTGCGTGCGTGCGTGCGTGCGTGCGTGCGTGCATGTGCACGCGCGCGTGTGTGCGTGTAGATGTGTGCGTGCGTGCGTGCGTGCGTGCGTACGTACGTGCGTACGTACGTACGTGCGTGCGTGCGTGCGTGCGCGCGCGTGTGCGTGCGCGCGCGTGTGCGTGCGTGTTTGTGCAGGTGTGCGCGTGCGTGCGCGAGTGCGTGAAGGTGTGGGTGGGTGCATTGCATTACTAAGATATACTGTAAGGTAAGTATCTAATCATTATTCACCTTTGTGGTTGATTAGTGCGGGTATGTTATAAAAACCTGATGACTGAAGATTATTTGGAAACACGTGTTGCTGAAATAAGTAGATGATAATTGTTGATCCTGTCACGCTGCCATCAACAGCTTTAAAAAATTATGAACTTTACTAGAGGTTATCAGGACTAACTGATCGTTTTCATATCATTGCCTGCATATACTTAGTGGTACTACATCAACATTCCTGGCAAATCTAGGTACAAGTTTCGGTGGTCAACAAGTTAATCATTAAAGAGGCACAAGCGATGTCAGACACGCATATGTAGATAATGTTGTTGATGCTATTATCGCTCAGCTACGCACGACAATGCTATGCCAATGCAAGGAGCTTTGGTCTATATTTTGATTTTTGAGTTCCGAGAACAAGGTACTACAAAACGAACCACGTGTCAGTTTTAACAAGACGGCGAGTCCTTCATGATGGAAAGGAAGATCCAATCATTAAGATATTTATCGCTGCCTATCTCTAGCCAGGGCCACACGTGATGTCGCAGAATATGCAATAACTTTCACTGTAATAGATGGGTCCCTTTCTAACTTTTTATCGTCAATTTCTTTCTACGCCCCTCCATTTTTAGCTAGGCTTCGTCCATTTTTAGGCATGTCTTCCATTTCTAGCTATGACCTGTCCATTTCTAGCTCTTCGTGTCCATTTCTAACTATGCCCAGTCCGTTTCTAGCTATGGCCACTCCATTTCCAGCTATGCCCCGTCAATTTTCAGCTATGCCCATCCATTTTAGCTATGCCCGTCCAATTCTAGCTACGTCCCATCAATCGAGAGCCATGCCTGTCCAATTATATCTATGCCTGTCCATTTCTCGCTATGTCCTGTTCATTTCTAGCTATGCCTGTCCATTTTTAGCCATGCCTCGTCAATTTCTAGCTTTGTCCGTCCATTTCTATCTATGCCAGTCCATTTCTAGCTAGATCCTGTCATTTTCTAGCTATGCATCGTTGATTTTTAGCTAAGCCGGTCAATTTCTAGCTTTGTCCGTCCATTTCATCTATGCCCAGCTCATTTCTAGCTATGCCCTGTCATATTCTAGCTAAGCCTCGTCCATTTCTAGCTATTCATTGTTCATTTCTAGCTAAGCCCCGTCAATTTCTAGCCATGTTCCGTCCATTTCTAGCTATGCACCTCCCGTTTCTAGCTTTGCCCTGCCCATTTCTAGCTATGCACCGCCAATTGTTTCCATTTCTAGCTACGCCCTGTCCATCTCTAGTTAGGTTCCGCCCATTTTTCATATGAATTGTAATCGATTTGAAACTTTGAAGCCTGAATTTCACGAATCTCACTTTGATTATACGGTCAGATACCTAGATACGTCTATTGCTTTTTCCTCGCATCTGATCTACCTTGCCACACAGGATGTGTAACCATGTGTCGAATGCAGACTGACATCTTACTTTTAATTAGATTGTTAGTTTTTAAGGACATTAGCAAAGGAGGTTGCGCGGCAAGGGTGCGACAGAACAATAGCAGATTGCTTTCATTGAGGAGAGACAGCCCTTGTCCTCGGGAGATATTTATCATTCTCGTCTTGGGATAATGATGGATACTATTAAACAAGAGCCTATTGTTAGACGGCGAGCTGAAATGCAATTACGATCATAAGCATATGTAACTCTCCCAACGTATAGCCTAAGATCAGAATGCATAGATAAGATGTGATCTTGATGATCGTTGAAGAAAATGTAACCTGCGTAATAAGAAATATTCTATGATAGTACCGTGAAGTACTAGTGACACGACCAGTAACCATCTTGGATCTCGTTTTGTTTTCGAGCAGAATTTATTGCAATCCACATAGCTCAATTCCAGCTGCCAAATGTGTATACCCGGCAATATGGTCTATGCATACATATTTTTATTTTGATAACGTGCTGTGAAGCGGTCTCGGGAAAACAGGACTCGGTACATTTGGATTAAGAATGGACCCGAGGATGCTAAAGATTTTTGCTGAGGGCAAGGTTATGGAAGGCCATCACCGCCTAAAATACAAAACTCAAATAAACCAGCTAAAATACAAATTGAACAGACTAATTTTAAATGAACCAAAAAGAAAACAGAACATGCTAATGTCAAATAGAACGTGCTAATGTCAAACAGAACATGCTAATGTCAAATAGAACATGCTACTGTCAACCAGAACATGCTAATGTCAAATAGAACATGCTAATGTCAAGCAGACCATGCTAATGTCAAACAGAACATGCTTTTGCAAAACATAGCAGACTAACATCAAATAAATGAGCCAACTACGAAAAACAGAACAGAAAACTAAGACAAACAGAACAGTCAATTACCGCAAACAGAACAGAAAATTGTGCACTTGTGGCAATGGAGCTGATATAGTAGTAGTAGTAGTAGTAGTAGTAGTAGTAGTAGTAGTAGTAGTAGTAGTAGTAGTAGTAGTAGTAGTAGTAGTAATAGTAATAGTAATAGTAATAGTAGTAGTAGTAGTAGTAGTAGTAGTAGTAGTAGTAGTAGTAGTAGTAGTAGTAGAAGTAGTAGTAGTAGTAGTAGTAGTAGTAGTGGTAGTAGTAGTAGTAGTAGTAGTAGTAGTAGTAGTAGTAGTAGTAGTAGTAGTAGTAGTAGAAGTAGTAGTAGTAGTAGTAGTAGTAGTAGTAGTAGTAGTAGTAGTAGTAGTAGTAGTATTAGTAGTAGTAGTAGTAGTAGTAGTAGTAGTAGTAGTAGTAGTAGTAGTAGTAGTAGTAGTAGTAGTAGTGGTAGTAGTAGTAGTAGCATGGTTCCATTGGTCAATGGCATCAGTTACTTATGTCCCATTGACGAATGGTGCATGACCCATTGGTTAATAGTGTGAGTGATATTTGTGTTGTTAGTAATTATTGTCAAGGATCATTGCCTCGTTGGTCAATAATGCCAAGAACCACTGCCCCCATTGTTCTATAGCAACATTTATGCTTGTCGGATTGACCAATGGTAATTGTTGTGCATTAATAGTGAGAACTATGCCCTTGAACCATGTATTCTTTCATAATAGTAGATTTGCTATCGAATCAAATACTTTGTACAATGTGAATCTATAGCGTGAACCTGCCATGCATATTGACTTAAAAGTAAATCCCCAGTGCAGCTTTCGTACCAGTCCAGGAATTAGTTTGAGTGATCATAAGCTTCCTGTGCTTCGCGTAGCCGATGCTTTATGAGCGCAGATGTCAATCTAAATCTGGTTATTAAAATATTGGGATGAATGAGTTAATTCCCTATGGCACCACGCACTGGACCCTGGCGGTAAGTCAATAATCTAGACCTGTTATACCGGTATACGGAAATGACCATGCATACGCATGTTAACTACTATGGCATGTGGTACACCACTGAAACTGATTGATGGATTTTCTGAGCGGCATTGATTATACTCGCACATGGTAATTTCCTCTGCATTATCAAAGGTCTTGGTATAAAGAGATTATCCTCAATCCTGTGACTGGACGAGAGGTCATGACCTACTTGAGTTAGTGATCATAACACGCTTAACTCTGGAAATTATCTCTATAAAGGTCACGCACTAAGAACAATAGACTGAGCCATTTCTAGCTATGCCCCACCTATGTCTAGCGTTTTGCGCGGGTCGGGATCGATTTATATACTTTGCCTGCCGGCCTGCCTGTCTGTCTGCCTGGCTGCCTGGCTGGCTGGATGGCTGGATGGCTGCCTGCCTGCCAGCCTGCATGCTTGCCTGCCTACTTGCCTGCATGCATGCCTGCATGCCTGCATGCGTGCGTACGTGCGTGCGTGCATGCATGCGTGCATGCCCGACTACCCACCCACCCGCCCACCCATCCATCTGTCCATCCATCCGCCCGTCCCTCCGACCGACCGTCCATCCGTTCGTCCGCACTTGTATCTCAAACACTGCTGATCAGATTTAGCTAAGATTTTAACACAATGAAACTAATTTGACAGCAACCAGGAGTTCAGGGATCGCTCAAACCGTTACTCACCAATTGCCACAATTTCAGCCATCCAGCCAGCCAGTCCATGATGATTTCTACACGCTGGCCGTGATCCTGATAAAATAACTGGATCCGGATCGGATCAAACTCGGGATCTATGGATATCTCTGGGACTTTTGGTCCAATTTTGTTCAAATTTTAACACAAAATGGGTGCAATCATGCATTAGGATTATACACCTAAGCAATCCGAAAGAAATCCAAAAAATCCTGAAATCTGAAATCTTGATCTTGTTCGGTATGCGGTATCTGCTCACACGATGTTCAGTTCGGAGCGGGAATGGCCAGCAGCATCATTGATTGGTTCCAAGTTAACCATTACAGAGCTAGTAAATGCTTTTTGATATGCTCTGATATTACCAATAAACATTAATTGACAGTTCCCTTTTCTAATCCTTTAAACTTCTAGTTTTTGTAAATACTCGATCTTAATCAAACTTTTCTTTTGTGCATAAGGTTGGAGCACGTACATACTCTCTCGCGCAATTTATACCATAACTGTGCAAAATTGTGGCAATTGGTGAGTAACGGTTCGAGCGATCCCTGAACTCCATGACTACCAATTTCCTGAAAACTATACAGGTAAGCTATTGAATATTTTGAAACTAATTTGACTGGTTGCTGTCAAATTAGTTTCAATGTATCCAACATGTTTGTTAAATAGTAAAGACATACAATTCGTACAACAAAGCTTAGCCCGTCACCAAATATGCGTTCGTAACCTACTTATCAACGTCATTCACGACGTCATTGATTATGACGTCATCCTACACGTCACGTATTTGATTATGGCGTCATATGATTGATGGATAAACCGGAAAGTTCAAATATACAGGAAATTTGAATAGAACATGGTCCACAATAATATAGTTTGTTAGATATAATCCTGCTGGTGGTTCGGTGGGGTGGGGTGGGGGTCAGCCGAAGATTCAATATGTTGAGAGGATTGCGTACCCCATCCCACCCACCCCAGCCCGCGCACACACACACACGCGCGCACTCTTCTCTCTCCCATATCCCTCTTATTGTGTGATATTGATTTTCTAAAGGCGCGCTGATTTAGCATACTCTAAGAGAGTTCTTACAACATTTCTGCACCGTATTGTATTCTCTTGAATCAATCAAGAAAAATGTTCAGTCGTGTACAGCTTACGGGGAGGCACACATGACTTCATTTTGTCATATGCCCAGAGGATTAATTGTGTGAAGACGCTGTGTACACTCTTTGCTGTGATCTGAGTTAACACAACCCCTATATCATAACGTACTTGTACATATACCAGGGATTTTTAGATTAATACAAAATGATTTATGTTAAATATCATAGAAATAAAGGGCGGAGGAGAAAGATTACACATTCACGCCGGTCTCCCCCGTAAGTACCAACTTTGTTGGGAAACTAAGTCATCAAGGATTGCAGGCTGACATCCGCATACAGAGACAACTCTGATTATGTCTACAATTCTTCAAACAAGAAACTGTGCTCGACATCCTCGGACGATGCAATCTTCCCAGGAGCTTACCATAGCTATGTTGAATGTGCGTGGTCTGAGTGCAACATCAAAGAGGCAAACCTTAGGTGTGGACTGTGATCACTATACCATCGATATTGCATGCATTCAAGAGCAGCAACTACAGACAGGCCATAGGCTAGTGCTCATGGAGCAAAAACAGGCCACATACGGGGGCGTAGGCTTCGTAACCGGACCAAGGGTCTTGGATCATGTCATTAGTTCTGGATACGTCAGTGATCGCATTGCAATCATCGACCTGGCTATGCCTACGCGAAAGCACACCACGACTAAGTGTCGAAATGTCAACACATACGGACCAACCACCAAAAAAGCCAAAGAGAATCCAGCAATATTAGATTCCTTCTATGCAGAACTGAGCTCCGCCATTACAATCCCAGCTAGATGGCAACTGTTCCTGTGTGGAGATTTCAACTCCAAGCTGGGTAAACACGGAATTGCGGACAAAAGTTCAGGACTTGGCTTACTCATGGGATCCTATGTAGAGGGCACACGCAACCGCAATGACGATGCACTGGTGGCATTCCTTAGTTCCAATGGCATATTTGTCACAAATACGGCTTTCAAACACCCATGCCGGGACCGGACAACATGGACTGGACACATTACGGATCGCAAAGCCCCAAAAGGTTCTAAGGCTAAAACAGCTGTCTTCAACCAAATAGACTTCATACTATGCAAGACAGAATCAAACCCTTACTCCGGAACGCTCGTTCATATGGAGGCACAGACCTCAATTCAGACCATAAGCTAGTCATTACACGCCTTCAGATGACCGATCTCTACCTAATATATAAACGCCATTCCATGCAAGAGGATAGAGCCACCTACAACCTACCCAAGCTCATCAGTGACATTGAAACTCAAATGCCATACAAAAAAGCCCTCAGGGAGCAAATAGCTAACATCGATGTCAACTCCGATCCAAACGAAGCCCTAACCAAAATACTGAAATCTATAGAATTATCTGCTACCAGCACCATAGGTGTTCTTAAAAACAACCAAACTGGGTGTACTGACGACCCTCTAGTAGCAAAACTGTCAGCAGAGCAGAAAGCGTTACGACTGCGCATCTATCAAAGTGGCCAAAGTGAAGACCGCACCAAACTACGGCTGGAGCGCAATATTATTCTGCGCCACATTAGCGAACACTTAAAAGATCCTGCTATTCAACAGGCAGACAAAGTTGAGAAGGAACTTAAAGCCCTGAAAAATGGACGTGCATCTGGACCTGATGGCATGAGCAATGAACCAAATATGCAAGTGACATTATCTCAAAACCGATAACGCACCTAATCAATTCAGCTTTTATGCACCACCTTCCCATCGACGCTGTAGGCCAAGGCACCCTTATCGCACTACCCAAGCCCAAGAAGCCACTTGGGCCCCAGCCAATCTGCGGCCCATTGTGCTCCTCAACAGCATACGGAAAATGCTTTCCAACATTACTCTATGCCGTATATGAGACAATATCGATTACTTCACAGGATCATGCCTAAGTGGCTTCAAACGTGGACGCAGCTGCGCAGACTTTGTATGGGCTCAACGCATGCTTGTGTCGGTAGTCATGTCCAAACACTGGGACTTCCGCAAAATGGGCATTGACATGTCACGAGCCTTTGACACAATTAAACGTTCAAAGATCCTAGATGTACTACACCAGGCCAGTTGCAATGATGATGAGCTACGACTAGTGAAACTACTACTTGTAGACACCAAGCTGAGAGTACGAGTCAAGTCAGTGAAGTCTGTAGAGTTTGAGACATTAATCGGCTCCCCACAGGGAGATGGTCTATCTCCGGTGCCACATTGAAATTTGTGCGGGAAAGTTCCACAAGACCAAACCCCCAAGTGCCAATACTGGGCATGCCGCTAGAGATGGAATATGCCGACGATGGGGACTTCATAGACGAGGAAAAGAAACCCCTTGACGAACTTCTCCCAATAGCTGCAAGCAAACTAAAAATTGAGAATCTCTTTATGAATGAATCCAAAACAGAGTTCACCCACATATACCTATCGACAAAGCATGAAACTATAGAAAATGCCGACCCACTTCGTGGCAGCGAACCATGGAGGAAAAGTAAAATCCTGGGCTCACTACTTTGCAGTACTGCTGACATGTCTGCACGCTGCGTCATGGGAACATAGCTTTCCAGTCCTTCTGGAAGCTATGGATTCGTAGATCAAAGATGCCCTTGATAAAGAGGCTACGTGTATACAATGCACTCTGCGTATCCTTGATGGTGTATAACTGTAACAGTTGGGAAGATCCAAAGGCAGCTCTAGACGAACTCGATGCCTGCCACCGCAAATACCTACACACCATCACTAGACACCCATGGCCAGACAGCATAATTTCCAACGATGCACTATACAAGATGTGTAATACGTCGCCGCTGTCTGTAAAAGTCGCCTAGCAAAGATTGTCCATGTTTGGCCATGTGGCAAGGATGCCAGAAGAGACACCAGCGCAGAGAGCCTTGGAATTCGCCCTACTCGGAGCCAGCAAATATAGAGCCAGGAGATGACGTCATTGCATAAATCTGCTAAGCGTGCTACGAGGTGACCTCAAGAAAGCAGGACTCGGTGCACTCAAGTCAAGAATGAACCTGATGAAGCTAAGGATTTGGGCTGAGGACAAGACACAGTGGGCAAAAGCGAAGAAGGACTGATTGCAGCTGTAGGGTGTTTCTACTACTACAGCCGCAGAATACAGTACTCATCATCATAGAAATAAACATTCCTTGTACACGTTAATTTTATACGGTGCCAAAATTATTTCCCTTGAAATTAGTACAACAAAATAATAATAGATGGATCCATTTATTTATCTATGCCCCGCCGATTTCTAGTTAAGCACCGCCCACACTTTGCCCGTGTTGGGATCGATCGAACCCTGAATTCCCAGAATACCAATATCAAGATAACTATACTATAAGTTGTTGAATATTTTGAAACTAATTTTACTGGGCGCTTTTGCTGCCTATGGCAACAATAGATACCGCCCTTAGGTCAAATTTGTTTCAAAATATTCAACAAAATGGTTATTAAATACTAAATCCATCAAAGACATACAATTCGTACGTTGTTGGAGTCCTGTTTTAGATATGCCCCGCAGATCTCTAGCTAAGTTCCGCCCACGCTTACCACGTGTTGGGATCAATTGATCCCATGACTCTCACATTCTCCATTTACAGTAAACTATACAGGTAACCTGTTGAATATTTTGAAACTAATTTGACCGGCTGATGTTGCTGGCCAGCAGCAGCGGCCTGTGAAATTAGTTTCTAAATATTCAACATAATATATTTATTAAATAGTAAAAACATACAATTGGTACAACTTGTCGGACTATTAAGCGTTTGTGAAGGACTATATCGCGCCATTCATGACGTAATTGATTCTGATGTCAGTCTACATGTAACATAGTTGATTAATATTAAGCGAAATTAAGTGTTAAAGACGGACTTTATCGAGTTATTCATAACGTCATGATTATGGCGTCATCCAACACGCCACGTAGTTGATTATGACGTCATATGACGTCATATGGCAGATGGATAAACTTGGAAAGGGCCATTCAGATGGTGACTGATATTAAAGATACTTGGTAAGTGATTTTCGGTGTCACGTGTGCGAATCTGTCTCCAACGGGCAATGTCACTAAAGACATTTGGTCTGTAGAACTTTGGAGTTATGAGTCTGTAGAACTTCAGCGACCGGAAGATAGCAGTTCTCACAAAGGACCGCCTATCGCTAAGCACCATAACTGTGTGGCCCAAAAGAAAGATGTCCATTATAGACATGTTGTATTGTATATCACTTATGGAAACAATGATAATTCAAATAATGAGCGGTGATAAATGTGATTGGTGTGTTTAGTTTACTGCCTCATGTAGGGTTATGGCATAACTCATGGTAATACTTTTAAAACGACACCTCTGTTTGGATATTGGCGTTGAAATTTGCAAAAACTGACTGTGGATGATTTTCACTATTTTGCGCGTGGGGTGGTGCAGAAGAGCGGGGCCCCCTAGCTTAGGCCCACTCAAAAGTTTTGACTACCACCATGACAGTAATCACAAAGGTCTATACTACAATATTGCACCTACGAACCTTTGCCACCTTGTCAGTCCAACGAACTCTGAACCAGCTCTAGAACTATGGCAAAACCGTGCTTGTTAAGAATATTAAATAATGGATCCGGTGTAGGGGAGGAGGAGCCTGGGGGAAAAACAACGACGACGACGACGACGACTACCGCGATGACGACGACGACGACAACAACAAGCTTTTTCCGGTGTAATAGCTTTCATCACTAAGAAATTCTACAGCTTATTTAACTTATTTATTTAGTTTTAATTCATCTTTCCATTAGCGAACAGAAGCACAATCTGTCAATATTACAATAGGTCGCTTTTACGAATCGTTTATTCTGGATACGAACTAAGGATTGAATGCTCTCATTAGATTAGATTCAGAGTAGGAAACGTCTTTCTTTCAATGTGTTTTGGGAGATCAAATTTACCCATGTCAAACTGCAAATATTTATCTTCATTCAAGGGCTTCAATGAAGCACTAAATAGAATACGTAATTCCTGTCCGGCTTTTGTTTGGACTGATCAATGTTCAGAGCAGCGCTGAAATGTGCATTCATACCAGGCTATTGGTTGAGAGGATATTTGTGTATTACTACACAACCGTGATGAACGGAGCCAGCAAATACAGAGCCAGGGGAGCACGACATTGCATAAATCTGCTAAGCATGCTACGAAGTAACCTCAAGAAAGCAAGATTAGGTACACTCAAGTCAAGAATGGACCTGAGGAAGCCAATGATTTTGGCTGAGGAGAAGACACAGTGGGCAAAAGCGAAGAAGGACTGATTGCAGCTGTAGGACGTTTCTACTACTACAGCCGCAGAATACAGTAATCATACATACATATTTGTGTACAGAGTACAGTGTTTAAGAATTAGAAACTTAGGGTTGGATAAAAGAGAGGTTGATCATACACTAGATTATCAATCGATGATACAATCGCACAGTCTGGTTAAAGTGAGAAAGGTCGGCGCAAATACTCTGGTCTTTCAACATGGAATACTAGGGTGATTTTGGTCTCTCTTCGATAGCGTATGATCTACTTAGAGCATATTAATGAAACCTATGGAAAAAGTATCATTTGTTTCTCCATTCATATATCCATCCATCCATCCAGCCATCCATCCAGCCAGCCAGCCAGCCAGCCAGCCAGCCAGCCAGCCAGTCAGCCAGCCAGCCAGCCAGTCAGCCAGCAAACCGACGAGCCAGGCTGCCAGTCAACCACCCAACCAGCCAACCAGATTACCAGACAACTAGCTAGCCAGCAAGAAGTCTTATTCGATATCTTACGAACTACATGAACAGTAATAATAAACGATCACCGATGTATATACTGTCCATCTTGAAAGACATCTAGAGTTATACCAGTCTGTCATTCCATCTGTTCACCATTGCATTATGTGCATCCTGAGTGGCATAAGTATCTAAGTACTACACAACCTTGATATCAATGTTTTCATTTGTTATATAGTTCAAAGAAGGTCGATTATAAATTCAAGGTAGCAACTCTGAACTAATATTGAACACAAATGACTTGCATAGGGGCCTACTCGTTTTTTCTACATGAAAATGCAATTATTATCGACTCACAGACTGTGTAGATTGATGGAGCTTTCATATCAGTCCAGGAACTAGCTAAACATTCTCCATTGGCGTCATGCAGCAGATCCTTCTCATTACCGTTCTAAATATGGTGATTGAAATATTGAGATAAATGGGTTAAATTACTATCGTATCGGTCACTGGTTGCTGTTAGTCAGTCAATAATCTACCCCGGTAGTGGGAACAACCAGTGAATGTCGTACTAATGCAGATAGTACCAAAGGACTAACAGCAATTCTCTGACAACTGGAGCAATAACAACAACACTTTTCAGAAGATTGGATTCAAGATAGCAGATGGGCGTAGCGAAATTGTAACTGTAATTAACTATTCATAAAGCAATATGTTGGATGGCTTATATAGGTATCGTAATATCTGTGTCTCCTTGCAAACCATCTAGTTTGATGATTGGCTATAACAATAATGTTGCCCTATAAGGAAGAACCAGTAGTCATCTTATGTCAGGTAATGTAATAGTAAAACAGAAACGAGTGTTTAATGACGAGGTTTATTAAGAGTCAATTTTCAGAAGCCAGGTTAGAAATCTTAACCAGTCGTCTACATAAGGCGTGAAAGAGTAGTTTGTAAGAGTTATTATTTCATGGAAAGCAAAGCCATTATATTATATGTGACATCGTGGTGTCGGGGAAGAAAGCCATAGATTCAATGCAGTATAAGTGTGAGAAATGAAGCCATGGATCATCAGGCTTGTTAACATATAGCCGTATGAAACTAGTGTACATTTGGTGGTATGGCAGAACTCATCTTTATATTTAGCTGTCGGGTTTGTATGCGTCAAAGCTCCCTATGTCTGGGAAAGTATCCGCTTGAAGAACACGGATAACAAATAATCTATTTTAATTTATTTTCATGCGCGTTTGTGATAAGTCATACATAATTCCAATTCTACCGTGTATTAGACCGAGCAAGTGAGTCTTCAGTGCTCTTCTTCTTTTCGTTCGCTGATCATACCGCCAGTCCTGTAAGTGACTATCGACATGATCATAAGCGTTAAGTGCGTGGATCCATGGTTTATTAGAGTGCGCCGTGCGGCCTGGAACCTCCGTCTTCAGCACTCGAGGTTTCTGTCAGGGTTACCTCACCCTTACCTCCTTTAGTCGCCTCTTACGACACGCAGAGGATACGGAAGGTGTATTCTAAGCCCCACCTACAGGGCAAGTCTTCAGTGCTTATACCAGACATAATTTTGATTCCCCCAGACAGAGGAGCACAGAGCCGTCAGATAACACACTAATCCACACAAATACCCAGGTCAGCTTTTGGCGCAATTTGACATTTTTATTTGTAATTGTAATTTCCTCCACGAATGTTAGCTTGTTGGATTAGTTACGGAAAATTTACACGTATTCATTGCTGCTATAGCGTAAACACAGGCACCGCTGGCTTATCTCTCAAAGTGCACATATAGACGTCATTTCCTCCTGCGGAATTATCGCCCCGTCTGATTTACGTCATATATGCATCACACCTGATATTAAACTCGAACAGAAACGTAGTTTTTAACTGCTGTCTATAGATCGCATAAAGGTCCTTTGAAAAGACCACCTCCAGTATTGTCACCAGTCCTCCATCAAGAGGTTCCTACAAAGTCGTAATATTTGCATGTAATCAACTGAGATTTACATTGTGATGTAATCTACTTGTAGAAATCCCTATGATGACAAAATAAATTGCAATTCCAACCAGATCATACGTATTGCCAAGTTACGGGTTGAGACAATATCTGTAGCTTAGGTAAGTGTCTTCTTAAATCTTTCGCTGAAATTATTCTCCTTGGCTCTGCCTCACGTGTGTTTCATGTTACGCCACGTATATCCTCCATACCTAACAGTGCCGCGACACAACCAGCTATTTGAGTCTGGGTGACAATGGTCTTCTAAAGACTTAAACCCGTATAAATATAAATGTAATAATAAGCCAGTTCGATTCGAGAGAGATGGAGAAGATGAGTGGCTGTGGGTGAAATGTTTTGAATTCTCTCACCTGTAATCAGTTTCTTTCACCGGTCTCCACTGTATCTTGTCACCAGCAAGCAACCATAGCTCGTTTGGGTACTTTTTTGCCATCAGTGGTCAAAGATAACATTTCTGTAGGTTTGATCGCAAAACACTTAGGAAGTTGGTGTTACAGCGTCCTCTGCGCGCCGTATGCTCGTCGTCACCTACCACTGCAAATTGCACTGCTTTCTGAGCGGTCCTATGCTCTGGTATTCGATAAACATGTCCAAACATTGACCATCACCAAGTGCCTTCCTCACCTCGTATAGTGTTCACTTTAAGATTAGACTGGGTTGCTCGAGCGTAATGTCTCGCAATTAATTGCGATTACATGCATCGAATTCGCTCAAGATTGCGCTTGGAGCTGTCTCGGCTTTCACAGTTGAATAGAATAATTGAGATATGTTTAGCATCATGGAAGTACTTCTTGACTGTCATTGAAGTCTTAGAACCGCGGATCCACAGATTCTAGGAAGACTATGATGTAATGTCAGAGCCGAGGATTCTTAGATTCTAGAAAGTCTGTGATGTACTGATAGAGCCGACGATTCACAGATTCTAGAAGGAGTGTAATGTAGTGTTTCCGGTTGCACAGCAATCAGCAAGGCCGGGTGAACGGCTGATGCGTGATTTTGCATTTGCACAACTTAATCAAAACAGATGAATCTCATACTTACTTTATAATCTAATAAGCAGCGCGGGAAGCTTGGCAGAAATTTGTCTACTTCAGTGATTTAATTATAATATTGGAAGTGATCCCGACATCATGTTTATATTAAATCATGTTAGAAAAGTCAACATGCATCTAGACCTAGAAGCAACAGAGGATTAAAACAGGAAACGGTCTCTTGATTGAGGCGCATGTTTCTCAACACGCTCCCATTTGTAAGAGAATGTTAAGTGTGTAAATGCTACACGATTCTAACTCAATAACTCCATTAATTATCATAATAAAATAGCAAACAAAATTTCTCTTGCTTTGGTATTAGATTGACATATCACCGTCACCTCTGGTAGTACACACGTCAGTTGTCCAACATTAAAACAGGTGGTCTCTGCAAGATGGTCGTACGGATTACCAAGGATTTTCTCCTTCATTGTTTAGCATTGCGAATGTTCGTTCTATGCTTTAGAGTACATACGACAGTTGGCGTATGACCTTGATCTTGATGCACTTAGGCAGAAATATTAAGAAATGCGGTGCTTAAGAGCGATTGGTTCATTCAGCATTCATTCAATCAGGCCCGGGCGGATTTATGGTGTACCAAATCACGAGTTTATTTGTAAATTCACCTATTGGTGATCGCTTGTAGGAGGATTTAATGAGAATTTATAAGCATTAACCCGGACATTTGGGGGAGACAGCTCTGGGTAGATTTGTTCTCAAAGTATACACATTATAATTAACCTCGCCATGTTGTATGGCACCATGTATTATTCACGGTTTTTTTGTATCTGATGTTCCTGGTTTATCGATGGTGCTCTAACCTGTTGTTATCGCAATAACAGTGTTCTGAATCACAGTCAATACACGAACGCTAGCATTCTATGCAATGTGCCGATTGAATCTTAATAACTACATGCACCATTTTAAGCAACATGTTCCAGCTGGTTACGTATTTATACTGTAAACGATATTGCTCTTTAAATGTATGACTGCAATGTTTAGGAAAGCTGTTAATATTTTTCTAAGTAGATGTACGTATGATAAAATAAAATTCCAAGTTCATCCAAGTCCTATAGCATTGCAATTGATGTGAGGGTCAAATGCATAATTCCAGAAAATACAGCGATTTTAACCTAATCACGTTAGAAACATTTGTTTTGTATGTTACTCTTTCTTTCAAGACTCAATTCCCATGCATATAGATATAAGGTACAGCTGGGAAAGAGATCTTTGATTGGCTATGAACCCAGCCATAGCTCAACAATATCGACACATCGAATCTGACAGAAAGGTCGTTGGTTCTGTTAATCGGTAGGAGTCCAGGCTAATTTACGCCGTTTGTAATACCGAATTATGAGAAAACCAAAAGGGTAGACTCCTACCTGGACATTGCCCTAAGTCAGACAGTGTCTTTAAAGAGATTTGTCATATGTCAAATGTTGTATTGTACTGATACATTATTATACATAGAATCCATATCACTCATATGTTCATTTCTTTAACTTTATTACAATTTTTAATATCGCACTAATGTTAAACTGTGGTAACCTACATATTTTGTCTATTCAAAAGAGAGCGTGTATGTTGCATTGTATAAACGTAATCATTTAATCCAGTAGGTGCTTGCCTATATGATCCCTTTACATCATGTAGGTGCTGGTACAATGCATTTTTGTTATCAATTAAATATAATGCTGAATATTTTGAAAGTAATTTGGCTGGAGGCTACTGCAGTTAAAACAACGTCTAGACAAATTACCTTCCAAATATTCAACAGCTTGCCTATATGATCCCTTTACATCATGTAGGTGCTGGTACAATGCATTTTGTTATCAATTAAATATAATGCTGAATATTTTGAAAGTAATTTGGCTGGAGGCTACTGCAGTTAAAACAACGTCTAGACAAATTACCTTCCAAATATTCAACAGCTTGCCTATATGATCCCTTTACATCATGTAGGTGCTGGTACAATGCATTTTTGTTATCAATTAAATATAATGCTGAATATTTTGAAAGTAATTTGGCTGGAGGCTACTGCAGTTAAAACAACGTCTAGACAAATTACCTTCCAAATATTCAACAGCTTGCCTATATGATCCCTTTAACACCACGCTGCAAAGCGATAGATAGATTACACATATATGATTAACTGTATATACCAAGATAGACATCTGTTTGTTGTCTGGTTGGTTGAAGGGTAAATTAAGGTAACATTCAGAGTTGAGAAATGTATCAATACTTACGTTTTTAAAGTATGAATGATTTTATGTAACGGAATGCTAAATGTTACAGATGCCATGCTTAGGTTAAGTATGGTATACTGAGTCACATGTTCACATGCATCAATAGAAATCTGACTATGAGCTGAATGGACATAAGTTATTTGGCAGTCAGGTATATGACGTCGTAATCAATTACGTGACATGTCGGCTGATGCCACAACCAAAATATGTAGTGAATGACGTATCTGGCTCCTTCATGAACATGTAATATAGTCTATCAAGTGTACGAATTGTGTCTTTACTATTTAATAACTAGTGTGTCGAAAATTTTGAAACTAATTTTACTGGCCGCTGTTGCTACCACAGCTTACCTCTATGTTAATCTTGATAAAGGAAAATCTGGGAATTCAGGGTCGATCGATCCCAACACTGGCAGAGCGTTGGGTGGCGCTTAGCTACAAATGGATCCCTCGATTGCACCGCACTCGATAAAGATGTCGATCCCGTACAGCCTAAGGATATAAACCTAAATATTAAAAGGATCTGTTTGTCCAGAAAACCACTTTTTGTGGCAATATTGTGCAGATGTTCTATCGCGATTGGATTCAATTATCCGTTCTCCAAACATAAAATATTGATATTATTGCGGGTCATAATCCTGATTTTATATTAACTGGCATAGAGACACACGTTACCAGTATGCATTAAGCATGCCATGTGTCAAATAAATCGCATGCTTTGTTAAACTATTACAGCATGGATTGTATTTCACGTGTTTGCTTCGTAGATAGCAATCTGATGCCGGATTCACAAAGAAGTGTATGTTACGCCTTGCGTAAGTTACGCCTCCTCCCTTACTTTGGGCTAATTTACGTCATCGGCGTAGGTTACACTTTTGTGAATACAGATTTACGACGGTTTTTAGACTTACGCAACACTTACATCGTTTAGAGTAGAGTTGCGTGTGCTTCGTGAATCAGGGCCCAGATTTCACCCACACAGCTTATCATAAACGCCATGAAAAGACAAATGGAATTTTGCAGTTGGTACCTGATTTTGTTCATATTCTAAGTGTGGGCTATCTGGATGTAATCAGTAACAGTAACCGTTCGTCTGTAATACGCTAACAGACATCATAGTCGTGTAAACCATGCAGTTAACCAGATTTGCTATCGTGCATTGCATGTTACATTATTCAGGTTGTATGATTTTTAATATCTCTATTAGGTGAAAATATGACATATATTTCAGTATGCACTATCGTTTAGAACAGAATAAAGCAGAGCTACCTTTCTTAAAAATATATATTGCCATAGCTTACCTCACCCGCCCGAGCTCCTCAAGAACATATGAAGATGAGCTACGTCTAGTAAGACTACTACTAGCAGACACCAAGCTGAGAGTACGAGGCAAGTCACTGAAATCTGCAGCGTTTAAGACATCAATTAGCTCCCCACGGTGAGATGGTCTATCGGTCTATCGGCTGTTGTTTTCACCTGTTACTTTGCAACTGCAGTGAAATCTGTGTGCGGAAATTCCACAAGATACAACAAAAATCACCACCCCGGCGCCCATACTGTCCATACTGGTTATGTCGCGAGGGATGGAATAATATGCCGACGATGTGGACTTTGACCAGGAAAAGAAACCCCTTGACGATCTTCTCCCAATATTCTCATGCAAGCTCAAAATTGAGAATCTCTTTATGAATGAATCCAAAGCAGAGTTCACCCACATATACCTATCTACAAAGCATGACGCTAAAGAAAATGTCGATCCACGTCGTGGCGGCGAACCATTGAAGAAAAGTACAATCCTGGGCTCACTGCCTTTCAATACTGCCGACATTGATGAATGCTGCGTCATGGGGAACATAGATTTACAGTCCTTCTGGATGTTATGGATTCGTAGGTCAAAGATGCCCTTGATTAAATGATTACGTTTATACAATGCAACCTGCGTATCATTGATGATATATAACTGTAACGGCTGGGCAGCTCCAGAGGCAGCTCTAGACAAACTCGATGACTACCACCGCAAACACCTACGCATCATCACTAGACACCGATGGCCAGACAGCATAATTTCCAATGATGCACTATACAAGATGTGTAATACGTCGCCGCTTTCCGTAAAAGTCGCCCAGCTAAGATGGTTTATGTCTGGGCATGTGCTAAGGATGCCAGAAGAGACACCAGTACAGAGAGCATTGAAATTCGCCCTACTCGGAGCCACCAAATACAAAGCCAGGAGAGGACGGCATTGCATAAATCTGCTAAGCGTACGACGAGGTGACTTCAAGAAAGCAGGACTCGGTACACTCAAGTCAAAAATGGACCTGGGGAAGCTAAGGATTTCGGCTGAGGACAAGACACAGTGGGCAAAAGCGAAGAAGGACTGATTGCAGCTGTAGGATGTTTATACTACTACAGCCGCAGAATACAGTAATCATACATACATACATACATCGGAGATTCTCTTGAATATGTCCTGCTACAGTCCTAATGAAATACACGACTGATTGCCTCTCTGACAGGTTTGATGGTATATTGCGACATGAGAGAGTCTTTTGAATATATCCTGCTACTGTCCTAAGGAAATGCATTATTGTCTTTCTGACAGGTGTGATGGTATATTGCGACATAGGAGAGTCTTTGAATATGTATTGCTACTGTCCAAATGAACTACACTAGTGTCTCTCTGACAGATTTGATAGCATATTGCGATGTGGGAGAGTTTATTGATTATGCCCTCATTTATGAGATAAATCGACAAAGGATGGATAGCTAAGCGAACACATAATTCTATGTGTCGATAACCGGTTCTCTCATGAATATAGTTATGAACAATCAATGACACAGCATGTCGTTTCCTGCTCTAAATGCATGTGATTATGTTTGTTTCCTTCTGTAAAATATGTATGTATTCATGTGTGGACCGAACTGGCACTTAACCCATAGTGTTTAAAATATTTGTTATTTTACTGTCTACATTACTTATCTACTAAACTTCATCAATAAAGACCACTCTTTGGGAATAAAATCTGCTCGTATAATCTTTATTGTAGCCTCCACGGGTACGCGCTGCTCCGTACCGTAGGTACGTGGTACATCAGCCCGATGATGCCGGTTAGCTGGGCTCGGGGATATTGGAGAATAACCGCTTCTCTCTGGACTCCACAAAGACCGATGTCTAGAGTCGGTGGAATGATCACATTCTAGTGGGGTCGTACCACCATTGCCGCTGAAGTTTAACTGCACCATTTCATCCCTGCTGTTGGTGTCACCAGTATGTCGGTTCATTATTACTAATTTAGATTTGAGACATAATAAAAGTATACTATGGTAGACAAACAATCATACTCGTTTGCTGCTAATTTAATAGGTATGTAAAAACGGAATGTTGTTGTGTGTTCTGTATCTCGCCAGCGGTACCTCACCGATCTCAGATCTGTATATTATGTGAAGTATCCCTGCAAATGAGGGTCATAGCGCGGCTACTTTAGTTGGTTTAATATAAACTCTAGTTACTTCAGGCCGGCCAAATAATTGTTGGCTGCGAGAGGAAAGTGCCTCGCGCCAGCCTCCATCACAAAAAATGCCTACAACGCTGAAGTGGAGGATGAGATGCGACAAAAAGGGCCACTCTCCTATTCAAACAATGCTAAGAGTGAGAAAATGAATCATCCTAGTGTAATAATTGGTTATTGGGATGCACGCTGGTTTACGTGAAGATGGGGTGGATGATTTCCGAAGAATTCAGCACTGTCACCTTATGTGAGTTAAAGATACTGATTTAGTAGATGACGCTTTATTTATGCGGCCCTTCTTAATGGACTTAAACTAACCTTTAGTTATTTGGTCCAAACATGTATCGTAGGCCGCAAGTGGTTTAGCGTTTATTTATCTTTAACGAGAAAGCCTGCCTGGCGAGGATGCTCGATGCCCATATCGGGTACCGCCACGGAGCATCCCCCTCAGACCGACAGTGCGCAAACATGTCGTCCGGTGGAAGTTTTAGAATCAAATAACGCTCCCTCCGCAGCACGCCCACAAATAACAAAACAAGGACAAATCACAGTATACAGCCATTTAGAAAGCACATATCTATTTACAGTTGGTAGAAAAAACAGATATCCAACGATGGTGACTTTCCTGTGAAGGCGTGGAGGGCTGGAAGGCCGTACCCAGTCACCGTTGAGTTACATTGCGATCTGTGTCTTTATCCGTAACCTAGCGTTTCAAGAGTGGACCATATGAGATCTGCTCCCTGAAGCTAACATGTATCTGCTTTAGGATTAAGGAAAGTTGCCCAAAAGAATGCACTGCTGGTTCAGGATATTATAATTATATTTTTGCAGTGATTCCTACATTGGCAAAAAGGCTTAGCTAACAGGTATCCGAAGAAACAGTGGGGAGTGCGTGGTCATCGAGACTTTGATTCTGACCGCCAAGAAAGCCCATTAGTTTCTTAAATCAGTCCTAACCAACATGGCGCAGGGAATCCAGATAATTAATAAGGCAGGTTGCCGGAGAAGCGTAGGAAGAGACAACTACTCAATATATAGAATTTAGGAGGCCCTAAGGTAGATGGCTAATTATGAAAACTCGCCGGTGCATGTGATATAACGGAGCACTCGGAGAAGAGGTACACAGACAAGTCTCCTTTGGAGTAGTCGTCCCTAGCTATTTTTAAACCTATCCTACCGAGCTATCATAGTTAGGCTTAGCGACCGATGTCATGTTCGCTAGTGAAAATATGAACAGCTACCTTAGTGAAAAATTGTTGCTGTAATGGAGAAACAAGGTGCTGTGTTTGTTGTTGGTGTATAGTGTAACCTAAGCGAAGTGCGGTCCAAGTATTTTTGTAGAAATAATATATATCTAACAAAACAAAAAGTATTAACTTGGATGGCGACTGCCATATTACATAACTATACAATACAGTAAAAATTATGAGGTCACATCTGACCTTGCGGTGCCTGTTAGTCATCAGCACTTTGTGAATAAAATAAGTATGTACAGTAAAATATAATAAAGGTCACATCCGACCTTGCGGTACCCAATTAGTCATCGGTACAAAATGTCCCAAAACGTGACTGTTGATTTGTGCTCCCTTCAACCTGAGGCTCAATGCACCTCTAGCGAGCCGCGATATGAATGAGAATGGCAAATTTGGGGATTCGACTT
Organism: Chaetoderma sp. LZ-2023a; assembly: GCA_034401795.1. Lineage (NCBI taxonomy): Eukaryota > Metazoa > Mollusca > Caudofoveata > Chaetodermatida > Chaetodermatidae > Chaetoderma > Chaetoderma sp. LZ-2023a. Next base: position 21,374,229 of record CM067360.1, on the reverse strand, counting down.
TCTTGTGTTTCAGATTTGCCAGAATTGTGTATTCTTGTTTGCACTTAATGACACCGTGGCCTAGCGTTTCACTGTTTGAACTGGACCTCAAAGCATACTGTAAATTATTTTGCTGTGATAAAGAGCCTTTATTGTCAAATGATGGTGGTTCATTAAGCATAGCGGTCTTCTGACCACCTGTTTTAAGGAACCGCCGTCATTACTACTCAAATGCAGGTGCCCGCTATAGGCAGACTTTATTGTAAATTCCTGCCAGCAATAATCCAATAAAGCTATTTGATATTTAAGAGATTTAAAACTAACACCACTTATGACCAAGTAAGCTATAATCTCATGCTAACGTTATATTATTTAATAAGGACATTCATTTTAATTTAAATCGTATCGCGTGGTTCATTTCCTGTGGGAATTAATATGCGAGTTTTCTGAATACAAGTACTGTAAGCACGTTCAAGGATTGGTATGACCCATGATGTGGACGACACCCCCACCCACCCAACCCTCCCACCCCCCACACCCCCACCCCTCCCCCCCCCCCCCATATACACACACGCACGCACGCACGCACGCACGCACGCACGCACGCACGCACGCACGCACACATACACATGGCGTGAATCTAGATACTGCTGGATTATCTCTCAAAGTTAATATATGTGAATTCATCTCATCCATTTTTTTAATTATGGCCACGTATTGCTGACTTCAGACATGCACCACAGTCGTTGTTAAACCTAAACAAAGATGTAGTTTTATGTTGCTGCTGTCTATGACGTGCAAAAATGTCTTTTGAAAAGACCACCAATATTATGACTAATCGTTCCTCTGGAGGTTCTTACAGAATCGCAACATATTCATGTAATCAGAGATTTACAGTATGATGTAATCTAATACTTATGACGCTTGAATAAATTGGCTTATATGCCAAGTTACGCATTGAAACAATATCTATGGCTAATGTCTTCTTAAGCCATTCTCTGATATTAGTCGCCTTGGCCTGCCTGGCGTGTGTTTCACGGTACGTCAAGTATGTCAGTACCGCCACAACATCAGCTATTTCAATCTGGGTGGCAATGGTCTTTTAAAGACTTTAAAAATTAACATAGATAATAAACCAATTCGATTTGAAAGAGATGGTGCTGATGAGTCACTGTGGCTGAAATAAGTGACGAATTCTTCTTTAACCTGCAATCAGTCTCCTTCACCCTTCTCTTGCATTCGAAGAATATGTCCAAACATTAGTCATCGCTGATGAGCTACACTCGGAAATATGAGAACTGCATCTGTCTTGATCAATACTAATAGTTATATTGACCATCCGCCTCCCACACACACCCTCCATTATCAATACACTCGTCATAGGTTAAACATGATTTATATTTACCTTCTGGCTCCCACACCCCCTACCCACCTCCATTATGAATTCACTTGTTCTAGGTTAAACATGATTTATATTTACCTTCTGCCTCCCACACACCAACCTCCACTATGAATTCACTTGTTCTAGGTTAAACATGATTTATATTGCCCTTCTGCCTCCCACACACACACACCTCCACTATGAATACACTCATCATAGGGTAAACATGATTTACATTTACCTTCTGCCTCCCACACCCCACTTCCATTATGAATTTACTTGCCCTGGGTTAAACATGATTTACATTTACCTTCTGCCTCCAACACCCCCTACCCACCTCCATTATGAATTCACTTGTTCTAGATTAAACATGATTTATATTTACCTTCTGCCTCCCACACACCCACCTCCATTATGAATTCACTTGTTCTAGGTTAAACATGATTTATATTGACCTTCTGCCTCCCACACACCCAGCTCCATTATGAATTCACTTGTTCTAGGTTAAACATGATTTATATTGACCTTCTGCCTCCCACACACCAACCTCCATTATGAATTCACTTGTCCTAGGTTAAACATCATTTATATTGACCTTCTGCCTCCCACACACCAACCTCCATTATGAATTCACTTGTCCTAGGTTAAACATCATTTATATTGACCTTCTGCTTCCCACACATCCATCTCCATTATGAATACACTCGTCAAAGGTTAAACATGATTTACATTTACCTTCTGCCTCCCACACCCCACTTCCATTATGAATTCACTTATCCTCGGTGAAACATGATTTATATTTACCTTCTGCCTCCCACACTTCGCCTCCATTATGAATTCACTCGTCATAGGTTAAACATGATTATTTCGAATGTGCCCATATCTGGCATTAGTTCGTGAAGAGGCAATCTCAATAGATCACTTTTAATCTATATATTTTATGGATTTGTTTACTACTTATGAGACCCATAGGACATAGTTTCATTCGTTTATCCTCAGACAATGACCATCACAACCAGGACACGATTGGACAGATTTCCAGAACATACGATGCCTCCCTGGAGCACATATGTTGCCAAGGCTTATTTGCAACGCGCACCATTTTGACAAATAATAGGGGCAACACCGATTACATTTAATACATTAATGCTGATTCTGAAATAACCGAACGCAGACACCTTTTATTGCTTAAATAAGCACGACGAATTTGTATAGGGTCGAAATGTCCGAAATACGTATGCCCATGTATAGTACATTTGAAGCTAATTTTTCGTCATGCCTGGAGAGTATTTTGGTAAATCCAGTCCACGATATTCACAACAATGGGTATGCCCATTGTCAATGATATCCGCCAGCATTGGTGCATCTTTTACCTCCAGGGCCTACACCATTAATATTTGCACCAGTTCAATGACGTTATAAAATTTGTACCGACGTATCGCGGTGCTCCTCGCTATTTGGGGAAATACAAACAAGTTCATAGTATCTATGACGTCATAATAAAATATCGTCCGCTAGAATTTTTAAATCGCGTTTATCCAGACATAAGCTGCAAAAAACGGGAATTATTGCATGTCTGCGAGTAAATACATGAATGTACATTCCATCCGGGTGCGAATCGCGTGGTACCCGGCCTTAAACTGCCTGCTGTCAGTGCTAAATACGTACGGCTTTGACAACAACGACTTTCCACGGCCATGCGTGTTAAAAATAATACGAGACAGTCAACCAACCCTCATATTGTTTTTACGGACGCATAAATAGGAATATATGCAGCTTTTATCTGGTCTGCGTCAGACTATTTAATCGTTTTACGTTCTAACAATATCACACAAACTTTGGACATTGAAAATACGCAGTAGGTTGCCCTAATACAACTAGGGGAACATACGCATAATGAATAACCATATCCCTTAATGCAACGGGGGGGGGGGGGGGGGGGATGAAGAAACCACTAAAGCTATATCATAAGCCGAAACCAGAACCAAAATAAAGCTCGCGACCGGAAACGAAGCTTTCTCAGTCGCATGGTATATATCATAGATAATATATAGATCAATGGTATATATATTTTAGCCTGGTTCCCTGTCTCATTTTCTTTTGATTTTTCCTCATTACACGTACGTACGTGTTATCTACCGCTCACTGCGTTCCATAATATTAGGTTTTATACACCAACGTATGTAGATAATAGCTGTCAATGTAGACAAGCAGATGTATGGCTTTCTTGTGTCTATGACAGTGGTCTATCTGTCTGAGCATTGACTTATCCACACATAACAGGTCGGAAAACAGATTTGTTATAAGCGTCGCCTCATAGAGCAAAGAACTACTGAATCAAAATCAATATATGCGGGTTGACATTGGGCAATTATCATTCCTTTAAAATCCATTGAAATAAATGCGTTTCCTAATGCGAATATCTTCCAAATAAAATATTTATCTCGAGTTCTGATCCACCCTAAGCGATTCTGGGAATAACAAGAGCTTTTCCCTAATATTCCAATGTGGGAAACGACTTGTCTTGTGTCTAATAAAGAAGCTTGGAACGGTTATTTATCAAAAAGAATATTACGATGGGTGATATCTCATATATCATACTTGCTAAGAGCTGACAGAACATATTTTGCAAGATTTATTTTGTCATTCTAAACACGACACGGAGCAAATTATCACTCCTCACTAGTTCGCCCAGTTCTCCCTTGTGATTGCAACATGCCACGTAAACTGATTGGCCGTTATATTGCTCTATTTATTTTCATTTTGATGGGAATAACATATTGGCATTCTCAGGACCGATAAAGATCTATTGATCCAGTTTTATCATGTAAATATTATAACTTACACACCAGTATAACGATTTCGAAGCTATTTTATGCAATTCTTCATAGTTCATAAACAAAAATTGATTACAAGATTGGACAACTTTCAATAAATTGGTTTATGAATATTAATTCAAGTACCCCTTTCATGACGAAGCCGGCTAAAACTGGCCTCTGCGGTGGTCTTGAGCAATGTTAAATCGTAGGCCATAAGAAGACCATTTTTTAAATTTTGCCTCTTGGATGTCTGGCTCGAAAATCAAACCAGCTAATCCAGCGGCAAATTTTTCAAAAATAGCCTTCTCTTGGCCTGCAAATGGACATTCAATAAGGAAATACTTTGATTTTTATACCAAATTTAGTCATTAAAGTGTTACGGTTTGTCAGTTTGATTTAGCATTCCATAGGCAAATTGGTCGGGAATTGAGGAGACCTAACGATTACGACGATGATCTAACATATATGGTTATATCTGTTCATTTATAATTGTATGCAAATAGCTTTATGAAACATAACCAGCATATTGAAATAGTGGCCTACTTCGAAAGCACAAGTGGTAGTGGCCGACAGCTGCTAATCTAACATCGGGTCACATCATATATTGCTAATCTAAGTACTTTGTTAAGAAGGTGTACCGTACTTTGTTAGAAAAAACATGTTAAAGTGGACTCATTTCAAATGCTAGTAGACTTTTTTTCGATCCAGATGCAGATGTTTGCCGTTTTTCTTCTGATTTGTGATTTCTCTAGCTGGAGTGATAAGGCAGTTCTAAAGGAATATGCTGAATAGCGAATCGAAATAGATTATCTCACCGCTGAGCGTTCTATGGGATTATGAAATGTAATTAATATAGAAATAAACTGTTCTGCAATAGTAAAATGCAGTGGGTTTTTTCAAGATCAACCCGTAGAGCCATGTAATATGTTTCCTCATTCAGCGATAAAAAGATAACGAAATATATGTTGACGTGTTATAGCCAATCTCATGCTAAATGACTGGTACATTCCTGCAATGCGAGAGAGTACTCGTGTAGATACGCTTTAAAACTGTCAGTGGAACACAGTTCACTAGCACTGCCATATTGAGTTCTCGATAATAAAACAAGCAAGAATTCCGATTGGCTTCGGGATGTGTCAATCTGCCAGAATAAACCTTGCAGATGTATAGCATGGAGGTTAGAGCTGTCGTCGAATAGCTTCATTAAGCAGAGAATAATGTCTTTGGCACGTTTATATTCGCCCTTGAATGTAATTCATATATATATAAAGACAATCCCCTCTGCACAAACAATATCCGAACCCTATAGTCAGTTTTCTGTATTTTTTCTTTATAGTTGACATATATTTCAACTTGGTATATAGGGGAGTTTTACTGTGTATTTATGGTATTGTGCGCATGTAAAGCAGCAAGGTGCATAGATTTCATTCATCTGTGCACTGATATATAGCCGTGACGTGTCAATGGGAGTCGTGTAGTATTCTCTAATATGGATCCACGTCTAGTACAGAACTGAGAAGTGTCAGCAGAGATTGGTAGCTGAACATCATACGACGAGCTGTGATTTCTCCAAGCTGACGGATGTTCTCCCTACTTATCTCTGTCAAGATGAGGGGAGATCGAGGGTAAGGTGGGTATGCTGGGGTGTGAATGCTTGACTTAGGAAATATCGCTTCCTAATAGTGAATCCAACTGGAAATTCAACAAAGCGCATAAGCACAAGAAAGAACGAGCTCGTAAGGCATCATTCTCGCCACTCAAAAATGCAAGAAGCCTGGACTTACCCATTGATTGTCAATTAAAACTGTTCTATCAGCTAGTAGAATCCATCTTATTGTATGGCTGCGGAGCAACTGAGACCGAGATTTTCACCGAGTTAGACAAAGTAAAACCATACTTTGTTAAATATGTACTAAAAGTAAAGGTAGCACACCCAAATATATGGTGCTTCGGGAAACCGGCGAAATACTAATTGACCTACAAATTAACAAGCGCGTATTGAAATTCTGTTTGATACCAATCACCGGGAGAGAGACGAAACTGTCTGTAAATATCTACAAGTATATGCTAGGAGATTCTATACAAAAGAGAACGTCATACACGTGGTTAACCCACATAAAACAGATCCTAGATATGACTGTGTTTAGCTACATATGTACAAACCAAAAAAATATGTCGCGATAAAATAAATCGAATGTATCAAAAGATTGGCCAGGTACTAAAGGATTAATGTATACAGGGGTGGGAGGAAGACATGTCTAAATCATGGAAAGGCAAAACATACAATGTATTTAAAACCCAATTTGGAATGGAGCTTTATTTACGTAAATTGAAGGATTGCGAAAGGATCACACTGACCCAATTAAAACGGCGACACATAACTTACTAATCGAAACAGGACGCTGGGTGGGGATAGTTAGAGATGAAACGGCATGTACCATATGTACTACGAAATATATAGGAGATGTATATGATTTTGTCTTTATATGCGGTTACTTTGAAAAAAGATATGAGGACACTCTTGCCGAGATACGTGTTATAAATTCTAAACATTATTCTCTTTTACAAAACAAAAGCTACTTGTGAAACTGTAGAAATTAATCAAAATAATGAACTTAAATTCCCTCCAAGCAAACGTAGCCATAATAAAAAAGAAGGCTACTGCATATACAACGATAATGAAGATGACAGTGGCGACGGCGACGGGGACGACGACAGCGAATGCGACCATGGCGACACAATAACAACAACAACAACAACAACAACAACAACAACAACAGCAGTAGCAGCAGCAGCAGCGACAACAGCAATAACAACAGCAAACATGCTAGCAACCACCAGCGGCAAAACAATAATAATAATAATGTGCCATGAAAACAATTTGTACATACTGCATCCACTGCATAAGTGTAAATTGTATACTCCCCATATGTCATTATGAAAATGACCTGTGTGTAAATAAACGTGTGCCGAAAAATCATGTAGAAGACAAAGCTTTTATGAAATATACATATCGCATTTTAAAATACTATACCTTGTCTCACCAAAAATACTAACCTATTTGGCAAGTTGCCTGATTCCTTTAATACATAAATTGAGCCAATCCTAACCTCGTAGTAGCAAACAATTCATAATAATTGCATTCTTCCCGTTAATTTGGGTCATGAGCCAGATAAGAGAATCCGGATAGGGATTGAATCAGATTCTGGACCTGTGGATACCTCGGGAACGACTAATCCGATTTGGCTCAGATTTTAAAGCAGGAAAGGGTGTGGCCATGCACTAGGATTGATTCTACAACTTTGGAAGAGATTCAGGAATATTCCGAAAAATCCGAAAAAGTATATAGAAATCCGTAAAATCATTAAAAAATTTGGAAAATTTGAATGCTTTTTATAAAGTCACAAAAACGGGAGGGTGCGGATCTGCAATCTTTGATTGCTCTTGTTCAATCTTGCAAGCGTTATGTATGCGAGCAGATGTTGACGCGCAATGTCTTGCCCTGTGTGCTGTGCATGAGTCAGATTCTGAGCACACATTTCACATTCATAAATTTATAAGGTAGATGTTAACTTGAACCATTTATTTATATTAGCACCAACCATAATCTGCCAACAAATGCGATTGACATAAGGCGAAGAAGAAGATAATGAAGAGTGGCTGGTAACTAATAGTTGTTATGATTAAATAATGTATTTGGGCGATTACGTAATTCGTTCGCGTGCATACGGAGATTATTGTAATTGCTCAGGATCTTTCTTATTCATATTCGTCTTAATAAAATACCCGGTGACAAGATTCCAGCCGTTCGAGTAGCCCCTTCAGAACGCAAGCTCGTGCAATAATATGTCAGGCGTACCCGTATATGTCAAAATCAGATTCTAGGATAGGTAAATCCAAAAGTGTCTTGAGAATTACTGGGTCCAATATATATGCCCACATCCATGAAGGAGGTTGATATTATTATATTGTGGGTGGTATTGCGTTGTGTTTATAATAGCTTCGTGATTTTCTGGGCAATGCCGACGTGAATAAAATTATTACAAATACAACATGAATATGTCCAACAGCTTTTGGTTGTTTTTCATTAATATCCATACAAGTGCATACATTGGGTAATATGTTAAGATGAATATCAAAATCTGTCAGTAAAAATTCGACAGCAATGCGCAATCGGATGAGATCTCTGCAGATTACAAGGTGGATATGCAGCGAAGGTTGATATCTCTTTTATAATAGTGATTCCATTTCTAGCTATGTAACGCCCATTTCTAGCAATGTCACGCCCATTTCTAGCTAGGTCACGCCCATTTCTAGCTAAGCTTCACACACGCTTTGCTTGTGTTGGGTTCGATCTAACTGCGAATTCCTAGAATCCCAATATCAAGGTAAGATGTTGAATATTTTGAAACTAATTTTACTGGGTGCTGTTGCTGCAATATCGCCCAATTACATTAGTTTCAAAATGTGTAAATACATCCAAGACATACAATTTGTATACTTGATGAACTATTCCAACCCCATGATGTGCGCGTATTTCTGTCAATTATGATTACGACGAAATTAATTATGAGGTCATATAATTAGTCGACGTATCATATTCATCCATTGATATCACAAGACGTACCATATCGTATTAAATTTATTCCACAGGCTTAGTAAGGTCCCATTTGGAAAAAACGCTTTAGGGAGTTCCGAATGTGATCTTACTAAGCGAGTGTGATAGATTTGGTAGGACGGTTCAACGGGTTTGAGATTCTATTTAAAGATGTTATAATCAATGCTAATCAATGGTATATAAGATTGATTATGCGATGAAGGTGCTATAGTTACTCAAACATTCTATCGCGGTAAAAATATCACAAATGTGATGAAAATCATCTAAATGTGTTAATTACTAAAGGTTAAAATTGTTACATGTTATCCAGTTAGCAGGATCCCGTTAAGCAGTTAATGGCATGATATATCGCTACAAATCAAAGGGATTGTTGAACAGATTCACATAATATTGATGTGATATTAGGCTATGGTAAACTCAGGTCAGCTTCATACCGAATGCCAAAGGTTAAAGGTAAAGTCTGATTGCCATGCATAATGATAGTTTTAAACAAGTCTTTGATTTGGTTCTCAATGAGTTGTCTTTAATCTGCTTTAAGACATAGCCATAGCTTGTACACCTTCATTTGATGATGGCTCGCTCAATTGCCTGATTCATATTAGAATAGGATTTAGATTTCATCTACAGGCACGTTTACAATACTCATGCAATTCCAGGACAGGCATGAGACTAACTTAACTATAACTAGAATGCACGAGAGAGAGAGAGAGAGAGAGAGAGAGAGAGAGAGGGGGAGAGAGAGAGAGAGAGAGAGAGAGAGAGAGAGAGAGACTGCCTCACCCCTTTGCGCTCTGTCTAGACAATGCACTTAGTGTCCACCCACCGTGACTAGATAGCTGATCCGTTAACCTCAAACTCAAAACTAACATAAGATGTCTCAATATGAAGGCGTGTGCTAAATCTGGTGAATCTACCTATTTACATCACACAGCTATGGCGAAAAATGTGTATTCCTGTATGCACTTTGTGACCCAGTGACCTAGATATTTAATGCTTTGTCCTGGAACTCATGAAACCTATAGCCACCTAGGATATGAAAGGATGGGCCAAATTAGCTGAATCTACATACATGCGTTCACGATTTATGTATATGACGTCACTAACTATCTGACGTTATAATCATAAACACGTATAAATCTATTATGAAAATCGGAAGGTCCGTCACTAGTGTACGAATTGTAAGTCTTTGATGAAGTTACAATTTAATAAATGTTCTATTAAATATTTTGAAACTGATCTGACTGGGGTGGGGGAGGGGGGAGGCATCCCCTGTCAAATTAGTTTCAAAATTTTCAAGAGTTTACCTGTATAATTATGCTGAAATTGAGATTCTGGGATTTCAGGGTACAAAGTATGTACACGTATTCCAATACGTGTGAAATATGGCGGAAGCTTAACGAGAAATCAGCGAGGCATAGATAGAAATGCACCTCTCGATTGTCTCATCTGCCAAGCACCGTATGGATGTATTTCCGGCTCCTGATAGTATTGCTTCTTGCACACTCCTCAGCTCAGATTATCTGCTGCTTTGCGTATATGGCACACGTAGAAGCATTATAATGAACACACGCGTATTGCCTTTGACACGTTAATTAAGAAAAGATTTTTGAATAAAAGGTATTGCCATGACAAATCTAGTGAACGTGATATTAACAACATTAACTGTACCCTCGTTCTGACACTAGAACTTCCCCCAATAAATGATCAGCACAACGCCGTCCTCCGCAACATCGGGTCAGATTGTGTACTGTTGATGTGACAAGAAATGCAATCACATACTACGATAATCATTGTAAAAGTCGTTATCATCGAAAGTCGTTGTTTTAGTAGCATATAGTTCAGCATGGATACTTGTCGGTTCTCAGCGTGTTCCTACAAATTCTCACAATATCCAAGCAGAAGTGAAACAGACGACTAGGCAGCAACAGCACCCAGTCAAATTATCTTCAACATATTCAACAGTGTATTATTAACCTGGTCGCTTACTTGTCAAGTTATTAATTTGACTGAACGCTGCTAGGCAGCAACAGCGCCTATCAAATTGGTTTCAACAATAGTCAACAGTTTACCTGTATACTTACCTTGATATTGGGATTCTGAGAATTCAGGTTTAGGTCGATCTCAACACTGGCAAGCGTGGGCGAAGCTTAGTTAGAGATGGACCTAGTTGGACATTTGGATAATGGCTGCACAAGACTGATAAATGCAGTCGTCAAATTAAATTAACAGCTTTCCTCAGTAATACAAGCAGTGGCCTTGACACATCCATAACAAAATCTGGAGTGGGCGTTAATCCACCAATTGATAAGACGATGAATGACATCCGAGAAAGAATAACTATGTTAGCATCCCCATCATGCTAATAAGGTATATTCACACCGACACCCAGTTCTATATGATGCTACACAATGCTAATGGTATTATCACCAACCCAGCAGATAATGGCTCAACTACAGTAATGAAGTCAAAAACTAAAAGCTAAAATTCCCACCCAAAGCCTATACTAGGAGATTGGAGAAAAGAAGAATAATGCACAATGTCAAGCGCTGATCGAATATCTGCGACTAACAAGAGTATAATTACTTCAATAATGGCCCAGAAAATTCTCGTTTTTAGTAAACAAATGTCCAATTCCAGGCCACCAGAAGACTATTTTTGTAAATTTCCCATAATAATGACTGACTGAATTAACGAATCAGGCTTTCCAGTGGAAAAATTAGAAGAAATGTCCTCTGTTAATATGAAAACAGAGTTTTCACATAACAATTTGCAGCGGCCATTTTGTTACAGAGAATGACGTTACTGAAAAAGATGAGATTTGCTTTATTTGCCGGCCATTATTTATAAGATGGAAATAATGTGTAAATGATAAGATAAAATTCCAGCATTATCTGTTCTAAATAAACAAAGATTGTGTTAAGAGAGATTGAAAACTAAAATATTCTGGCCTTAGTCTGAAAATGTATACGATTCCTATACACGCGTGCATGCGTGTGTGAGTGAGTGAGTGAGTGAGTGAATGTGTGCGTGTGCGTGAGCGTGCGGGCTGGCGTGTGTACATGCATGAGTGCGATCATGACTGCGTGTATACTTGCGCGAGTGCGTTCGTTCGTGCGTACGTGCGTTTTTAAGTCCAGTGGGTTAACTTAAGTTCTACTGGAGCGGTATTCATCAATCTTGTCTGGGAGGTTGGGGGCTTAGGTTCCGAAGACATCTATCCATGCTGTGATCAAACGGCCACAGGTCTAGGCCATAAAACGATGACTAAGGTTCTACTGAAACGATATTAAACAAATAATAATGGAATGGTTACCATTGGGATCCCAAAGAAGTCTATTGAATTGGCCCTGGTCATCTAAAAGGGCTCGATGATGAGACATGAAATTCACTGGAATTCTGCTTTACTATGTTCGGTGTATTAGAAGGCATGCCAATGTTTCTTCCGAATTTAAATATGAACTGAAAACACTTAGCTGATGAGAATGTTGACATAGATAGATAGCATTCGATTTAAATCCCAAGCCTTGCGATGTTGGCTTTATATCAGAAGACGGATGTATGTCCAAAATGGCAGATCGTAGCAACTTGATGCTAAAAATGGATGTTTACACACTGATAAATTGAACGGACTACAGGTAACCAATATGTGCCTACTACATTTTTATTTACTTTCCTATTGATTGTTTCTTAAATGATGAGATGTCAGCTGTTATGTTCGTATACCGACCAATCACAAGGGACTTAATGTGTTTCACAGATATGTATTGATTAGGTCCCAGGATATGTTATGCTTTATATGATTTAAAATTTTAATGAACTTTAAACGCCCAGTAGAAAAAAAAGATAGAAGTAAAGAATACGCAATTTATTTTATCATGCGATGTAATGAGAACACTGCACCACGTACACACAAATACCTTACATATTCCATTCTGTATAAAGAATATTTTAGGCTATGCTCATGATAATGTTGTTTCAGTTAAGGTTTTTGAAACAAATATAAGCAAACATAGTAACTAAAGAATAGAATACTTTAGTCAATGTGAATTGTAGCGTTAGTAATTAAATTTTGCCTACAATCTGTCCGTATCTACAATCTGTCTGTATCTATAATATGTCCATATCTACAATCTGTCTGTATCTACAATATGTCCATATCTACAATCTGTCCGTATCCACAATCTGTCCGTATCTACAATCTGTCCACATCTACAATCTGTCCATCTCTACAAACCGTCCGTATCTACAATCTGTCCGTATCTACAATCTATCCGCATCTACAATCTGTCCATATCTACAATCTGTCCATATCCACAATCTGTCCATATCCACAATCTGTCCATATCCACAATCTGTCCGTATCTACAATCTCTACATATTTACAATCTGTCTGTATCTACAATCTGTCCGTATCTGCAATCTCTCCACAGCTACAACCTGTCCATATCTACAATCTGTCTGTATCCGCAATCTGTCCGTATCTACAATCTGTCCACATCTACAATCTGTCCATATCTACAAACCGTCCGTATCTGCAATCTGTCCATATCCACACTCTGTCCGTATCTACAATCTGTCTGTATCTACAATCTATCCATATCTACAATCTGTCCATATCTACAATCTGTCCCTATCTACAAGCTTCCCGTATCTACAATCTGTCCGTATCTACAATCTGTCTGAATCTATAAGCTGTCCATATCTACAATCTGTCCGTATCTACAAGCTTCCCGTATCTACAATCTGTCCATATCTACAATCTGTCTGTATCCACAATCTGTCCGTATCTACAATCTGTCCACATCTACAATCTGTCCATCTCTACAAACCGTCCGTATCTACCATCCGTCCGTATCAACAATCTATCCACATCTACAATCTGTCCATATCTACAATCTGTCTATATCCACAATCTGTCCATATCCACAATCTGTCCGTATCTACAATCTGTCCGTATCTACAACCTGTCCATATCCACAATCTGTCCATATCCACAATCTGTCCGTATCTACAATATCTACATATCTACAATCTGTCTGTATCTGCAATACGGCCATATCTACAATCTGTCCGTATCTGCAATCTCTCCACAGCGACAACCTGTCCATATCTGCAATCTGTCCGTATCCACAATCTGTCCGTATCTACAATCTGTCCACATCTACAATCTGTCCATATCTACAAACCGTCCGTATCTACAATCTGTCCATATCCACACTCTGTCCGTATCTACAATCTGTCTGTATCTACAATCTATCCACATCTACAATCTGTCCATATCTTTAATCTGTCCGTATCTACAAGCTTCCCGTATCTACAATCTGTCCGTATCTACAATCTGTCTGAATCTATAAGCTTTCCATATCTACAATCTGTCCGTATCTACAATCTGACAGATTAAACATATTTTTAGCATTTTCATGTAATATCCCCGCCCATTTTATGTGTGGTGGAATTGATTGAAACTTTGAGGCTTGAAGGCCATGATTATAAATTTCAACGTAACTATGCAGGTAAGCTGTGAAATATTTCGAAACTATTTTGACTGGGTACTGTTGCGCCCAAAGTATTTAACGGAATGGCCTACACCACTAACTTGAGAAGGAATTTGAAGATGCTGTTAAACGACGTCGCGGGTATTTAGTAAGATAATAATACAATCAATGACATGGAGAATAAAGGTACTTATTTCACATGATGTTGCTGAAAGTAGTTTCGGGAAAAGACAGTGACATTATGGTGAATACATCGTTAAACATGAATAGACCTGCTCGCTACGGAATACGGAGTGCTGGTGAGGTGGGTGGCGGACGTGGTGGTGGTTGGTGGGACTGCGCGGTGGTGGAGGTGGGTGTATGTTTATGAGAGATGCAGGATTAATACGCTGAGACACAGAAAACAAATCAATAGCAACAAATAGCTAGCAGGAAGTTGGCTCGTATGTAACCCATAACTAACAAGTTGGTTCCAATAAAAATGTCGGCTGGAAAGTCGAATTCTGCCCTCCTTTCAACCAACTTTTTCGCCACATCTTTTCATCCAGTATCTTGCGAGAAATTTGTTGGATCGATCAGCAAGTTTCTGACGCGTTCATACATTTAACTTGCTGCTATAGTGATTCTTTGTTAGCGATTTGCTCTCCCGACAATATACGTTTAACAGGGTGCGAGCTAATTCCAATTTACTAACTTATTAATTATTTATCTGCCGATATGTGTTCTCTCGCAATTTCTACAAATAAAGTGTATTGACTCTTACTAAATTGTCCAACAATCTAACACCAGTAGACGAAATTACAAATTAACTTCTGATTTGGTACGCCGTAAATAAACGTGCGATTTCAGTCTGACTAAACAAATGAAGCAGTAACTCATAAACAGCCACCCCATCACATTCCCCACCATCACCAAACATGGCCCAAAGCCACGTTCATTTCATGTACTGCATACCATGGGCTGTAAAATCAGGAAAGAAGAATGGTTTGATGTGGTATTACCGTCAGTCTAAGATAATTTAGTACATCCATTTTGCAGGAACAAGATTTTGGATTGCTGTGCAAACATTTCCAGACCGAACACACCAAATGAGTTTAATTATAGATGAAAAGTGAACTGTGTTTCTTATAATAGGCTAGTGGCCTTCGGCGATGCGATTGTCTACTTTAAAATACCGTTCTGCACCATTTTTCAGCAAAGAAATTATTCCAATACAAATAGCAACATGCACAAATAAATCAAGCTTCAGAATACCCTGCCGACACTTGGTTGGCTCTATTGATTCTGACTCTAAATAACTTCCGAACACAAGGAAGATGGGCTGAAAGTGGGCTAACGTGTCGCAACGCACTAAACATCTAATGTAGAATTATTTCTGACCAGCTGAAAACAAGAAACACCGCCATTAATACAACCTTACGGTTGATACGACCATGGTGGCAAATTCTAGTTATGCCCGGCCCATTTCTAGCTAAGAACCACCCACGTTTTGTGCGTGTTGGGATAGAGTTATATACTTTGAATTCTGAATTCACAGAATCTCAATTTCAAGGTAGCTTTACAGGTAAGCTGTTGAATATTTTGAAACTAATTTCACTTGCTAATGTTAATGCCTTTGAAGCGAAATTGTTAGTTAAATTATTGACTTAGGAAACAACAGAGTGACTGATTGGATGGATGGTAAATTAGTAGTTGCAAAACGGAGAAGACTCGTTCGTGGTTTGATCTGGGCTGTGTGTCATTGATGTCAGAACGACGTGTTTGTTTCGCAGCGATGAATGTATGAACAGCTCATTGAAATCTCTGATGATGGCGGTGATGACGACGACGATGACGACGATATACCGTGCTATGCAGCTGCAACAGTTTGACAACTGCATGCAGCTGCATCCCGTCCTACTTCTTTGGCCACTGTGTTTTGTTCTCTGCGAAGTCATTATCTCTCGCAGGATCTTCTCGGTGATCAATGTACACAGTCCAGCTTCCTTTAGAGCGGTACGTAGCGCACGTAGCGGGATAATGAAGCGGCGTCCTTTACGAGATGTGTAGATATTCGCACCGAGTACAACAAAACATGACCAAACACAGACCATCTTTGACTGACAGTAGGACTTCATTGCACATACATAAATTTGAAAGATCTAAGATGGTGGATAATTAGAGGTCTTGTCATGCCGTGCCTCTATTTTTCAATAGATTTGTCTGTGAGATTGTATGTGCTATTTAACGCATGTACACGAGAGATGTAGCTGTATATCAGTGCTGTAGGAAATATGTACACCTCACAATGCAAATAATACACAGCTGTATAGATGTATACTAGTCTCACTTATCAGTACATTAAATCAGGTATTTCCGGGGCATGTGTAGGTATTTCTGCACCACATATTATTATATTCAGAAAAGCATACTGATCTAGAAACGTATTGGTGCTAATTTGTCAAAGTATCTTTAAACAGGCTTTTTATTAAAATTTATGTATATTTTTCTGCATTGAAACAAGCTAAAACGTGATGATTACGTGAATTACGAGATAGTGTGTCAAGTAGCACCTTCAATTTCCAGACTGTTCTATATGCTGTCAGGTGGCATCTCCTGTCATTTAAACGACGAAAAATCACTAGTTTTCTCTGAACAAGTATATGTATATTGTATTGGATGATACAATGAATGATTGAAGCTAGGACAAACATCTATGGAATACCTGCCTTCCGGAAAATTGGCATTTAGACATGTTTCACTGTGTGCTGCTTATACGTTCGTTGTTGCGCGATACAAATTGGCAGTAAAAGTAGAACAATACATTTTATATTCATAACACTTCAGCCCGGACATCTGGCCACAGGTGCTGGTAACCAGTGTGTGGGGGTGGGCTGAGTGAATAGGGTCAATCATGCGTCACTGTACCTTCAGTGAGGGTTCGTTCTTTCATGGGATGGGCGCGTGGCAGGGGTTATCCCAAGGAAAATTTAAAACAATTTCCTGCACTCTGATAGATCGAAGATGATCTTTACTTTGCTTTAAATTATAGCTATCTTCATATTAATTATACTTAATGATACATTATAATGCCCATGAAGCATAATCCTCCCACTCGACCATCACGGCAGATCCGCACATGTACTCTCATGTAGGCCATAGCATGTGGTCTATCGGATGGAAAACACTGGGTACTGAATTAGTGAAATTCTATAGGCCAGACATGATGTAAAAATAATATCTTCCATATCAGAAATAGGATGCATTAGGATTTGACAAAAGAGATGAGAATGGGCTGTGGCTCTAGACAGACCACATTTCCCGGGCCAGGGGGACCTCATTCCATATATAACCTAGCAGCAAAGCATGCGTAGATACCACATGTCTTAAAATGGAAATAATAGTCACTAAACACAAATTTGCTTGCAGCCCAATTGGTAAACAAAATAATTTTATGAGTAAGCAACAGTTACACAATTAAGCAGCACCGCGTAATATAAGTCAAGACGGTTGTGGGTTGGGAGAAATTATAACTTAGTTTCTTAAATGCTATGGTGTGGTGGTGAAAGGAGGGGGTGGTTAATTCGAACATCCAAAGCAGCCAGTTGGTTACACCACTGATCATACTTGGGTCCGCGTTGACAAACGAAATAAGCACATAGCTGTTCAAGGGGTGTTAAATGCAAAAGTCGATCTGCCTTTACAAATTGGAGAATGATAAGTGTAAGTCATATATACATTCTCATCACGATGCATGTTGTGAAATTATCTTCACGAATTGAATTGGAATTTTCTAGTGCTTCATTTATCAATCTGTTAGACCAAACATGCTCTTTGGGGCATCCTTTGATTTGTGGACGTATGGTCTGCATTTGTCGCAAAGAGTATTTGCTACTTGTTTGAGTTAATTTACTAATGCTCGTACTGATAATTCAAATTCATCAAGGAACAAGTCAAAACAAAAGTTCAAATGTGATAATGTGGGCAGTAAGAGCATGTTTCGTGTAATTACCGAACAGTTGCTGATCTATAAATAGCAGCTTCAACCTTCAATGCCTGCATCAACGATGAAACTTCCTTCAATGTAAATATCATTGACTTTCAAAGCATACACTGACAGTCCATTTATTTCTTGAATTATGATTTTATCGACTGTAACTTTATAGGTCTTATGTAATTGTCCCTGTCCATTGTAATGATAAATTTCTTGTTTGGTCCAGCGATATCTGCATAAAATATTAGCTGCGCAAACGACAATAAGTACTTTATGCGAACTATACACGCCTGGAATGCCATACAATTACAAGTAGATTTCCAATGGTGATCTAGTATGTTTAATTACACCATCTACATTCCAATGTACTTCGTCTCTAAGCAGTACTGCTGCTGCTAATACTTCAATTAAGAATAAATTGCCTAATAAATGGGCGCTGGTAGCTTGAACAATGATAATAACCGCGGAGAGCAGTGAATAAAATGAGGGTGAAAGCTCTCCGCATTATTCCTAGCGCTGTGGTGTATTGCTATCACGCATTAGTAAATTAAGTCATACGTTAATTTGTAGCAAAAATATAGCTGTCACAAGTTACGTGGTTGAGAAATATGTCTCAAGTGCATTAGCCACGGCACAGAGTAATGATATTCAAACAATAAACTCTGTAAAGCTCTTGTGAGCTGATGCTTGATAAAGCAGCTTGCTGAGCCAATACTGGAACAATGCGACCCGGTATTGACCCAGTACTGGCCCAGCAACCTGGGTTATGAGGGTTGTTGTTGTTGTTGTTGTTGTTGTTGTTGTTGTTGCTGTTGTTGTTGTTGTTGTTGTTGTTGTTGTTAATATTAACATGGAATTTGCTCACAGCTAGCAAGTAATAAAACAAGCACATATGCAAATCTAACTGCCACCCATAACATACGGCTACCAAAGTATACCAGCTGACAGGAACTCGCCATTAGAATATCTATAGCATTGCTGCGTTCAACAGATTACAAAGAGCATCGCTCCTTTGGCATAGAAGATATGCTATGTATATATACCTTGTAATTTAGCCAGCAGATTTTGACGCTCAAACAAGAAATCAAATTTCAATTTAACGGTGCCAGTAAGTTATTGTTTGTCATCCTAGTGCTCCTCCCAACATCTGCTTACCGCCTCTTGTGAAAACAGCGCCTCAATGTGTTCAAAATGCTTGTTATATCAATTATCGCAAATGAATACATCTTATTCCCACCGCAAAGGTTGCCTTGATCATTAAATGTTTAGTTGTCAAAATATCTACAGGTCAAAAGAAAACTATGTTTGAAAATTCTTCATTGGAATGACTAGCTCGGTCAGTAATTTGTGTAATACATTTTCTAAAGAAAGCTTCTCTTGACATGAACATGGATATTTCTGAAGACAATCGCAGATGCGGCTTTGGCTGGCTTGATCATTAAAGTGTTATAGTGAGATAAACTGGGGCTAATAAATGAAAAGCCTGAAGCATTCATAACCATTCCTCTCCACATGAAAGTAAAGACACAAGCACAGAACCAACTAAAACGACATAGTCAGAACCATCCAGTGAAATTCCAGAAGGAGAATGTTTTTGATGCCCAGCCAAATCCAGATCTGGGTGAGATTGTGATGCACCATGACTGGTCGCCAGAGGCCATCTTTGTCGAAATAAGGAGCAGCATTCCTGGAATCTCTGAAAATTAAAGACAGAGTGATGTTGCACTAAAAGCCCTTGCACTGAAAGAAATCCACCAGCTGTTTCCAGCGAAGAATTGGGTGCACGCCTACATTGATTGTCCTGCTGATGCAGAAGCAGCCGTAGTGAGGTCTCACAATGAGCGTGCAGACAAACTGATAAAAGAGGCACGGGGAGGTATACAGTACATGCCAACCCCGACATACAGAGACGCGAAAATCTTCATAAAATGCTTCTGGACATCAGCCAAGGAGAAAACTGACAACAATCAGTTCGCCAAAGCCCCCGTGCACCATCTCAGCCATGCACAGCAGACATTCATCTTCCTCCTCCGCATAGGGCACTGTGGTTCTGAAGGTGTACCTCAAACAGACTGATATCGTTACACCGGCTCTGTGGGACTGTAGCGAGGCAGCCCTCTCTCCTCACTCATCCCAGTGTGTGGGCAGATGTGGACAAGAGGCACTTTCATGTAGGAAAATCTGTGAGGTACTATTCAGGACCTGCGCCGAATGTTCCAGTTTACAAGAGCGGTGTGCATCAGACTATGACACAAACGCTAATTGCAAAAGAGGAAGAAGAAGAAGAAGAAGAAGAAGAAGAAGATGAAGACGAAGAAGAAGAAGAAAAAGAATATTTTGAAAAAATCTGACAGGTTGTTGATGCTGCCTAAGGAAGCGACAGCGACCAGTGAAATTAATTTCAAAACACTCAACAAAATATTTGTTAAATAGTAAAGACATGCAATTCGTACAATTGACATACCATCCATGACGAGTCTACAGCGTCGATGGGAAGGTGGTGCAAAAAAGTTGAATTAATTAGGCGCGTGATCGGTTTTGAGTTAATGTCACTTGCATATTTGAATAGTTCATTGCTCATGCCATCGGGTCCAGATGCATGTACATTTTTCAGGGCTTTAAGTGCCTTCTCAACTTCTGCTGTTTTAATTGCTGTTAGTAATGGGCTAGGATCTCCTGAGAACGGGTGCAAGGGCTCATCATCGTGGTCATTGAACTGTTCCTTGAACCATTCTCGAATCGCCTCGACTTTTCCCTGGTCAGTCCCGATAAAGTGTCCTTCAGAGTTGTGTACAGTGAGTGGTGGTGTGTAGTCAGTAACTCTCAGGGCTCGGGCTGCCCGAAGCATTTTGTGACAGTCATCCGTGGCAGTGATTTACATTTGCTACGGAGTCTGCTTGTTGAATAACAAGATCTTTTAAGCATTCGCTAATGTGGCGCAGAATGTTATTGCGCTCCCGGCGTAGTTTGGTGCGGTCTTCACTTTGGCCACCTTGATAGATAGAGCTGAGACGTCGATGTTAGCTAATTGCTCCCTGAGGACCTTTTTGTAAGACAATTGCGTGTCAGTGTCGCTGATGAGCTTGGGTATGTTGTAGGTGACTCTACCATCCTGCCTGGTATGGTGTTTATTCATTAGGTAGAGATCGTTCATCGTGAAGGCGTGTAATGGCTGGCTTATGGTCTGGCTAAGGATTGGAATCCTTTTCCTCATCAATAAAGACAAGATCATCTCCATCGTTAGTGGTATGCCTATTATTGAGAAGGGAGAGAATGGTGTTGTAAAGTGTTCTCGAACAGATGATAGTACTGTGGCGTAGTAGCAAGTGAAAGGCACTCTTGATAGACCATCAGCTTCTGGTGATCCTGTTAGTGTTTCAAACTGTGTAGAAAGCATTGGTTTGATGTGAATATATTATTTTATGTAAGAATCTCACCAGGCATAGTTCGCCATTGTCGCAGACAGTTTGGTGGAGAATTTGAAGGACCTGTGGTTTCTTGATTGTATCTAATGCATGTGACATGCCGATTCACATCTTGTAGAAAGACCACTGCTTTGATAGTACTACTGGTGTTAACATGCGTTGTGTCCAGATTGTGTCGCATACCACTAGCAAAAGATTGTAACTCAAGATACGTGAGGTGGACAATGCTGAATATTTTGAGACTGGGCAGACGAAGCTCCTGCCTTGCTAAAGAGGCTGGCGAGTCCCAACATACCCAGACATTGTATAAATAAGAGGAAGTAAGAGAATGGGCCAGAGGGTCGAAAGTGTCAAACCTGATCATTTTTCCTATCTGCCAGCCAGATTTCCTATTTACTATGTACCTGCAGTGAGTTAAGCGATACCATATTGTATTGACAGATAACTCAGAAACTGATGATCCTATTTGGCTCAAGCCTTAACACGTGAATGGTTGTCAACACACATTAGTTCACAACTTTTGTCATGATGATAAAAGTCAAAAAATGTTTTGCAATGAAACCAATTAAACAATGTAAACAATGACATATAAATTAATTTTACTGGAACAGGTTTCTCGATAAAGCAGCAACACCATCCATTGAAATTAATTTCAAAATGTGCAACATCTTACAAATCAAGATACTGGGATATCAGGCTTGAAACTATTAAAGCGATACAGTAATCAATACTGGGCTTGTGGAAAAGTAGTCATTTCACCCGACTGCTTTACATTGAATCCGCTGCTACAAATTATGAAATCGCGAGGCACAAAAACGGACTCCTTTGAAGTAAAGCTCAATAAAGGCTCTTCCCTGCAGGGAATAACAGACAGGTGTGTATTCAAATATTGTCGTTTGAGCTATCACTAGCCTAATTTAGCTCTATTCCTATTTGATCGATAACTGGGCTTGCATCAGCTGTACCACGGCATTGATATATTCTATATGAATAATTTGGCATTATCTCTCATCTTCCAACAATTGCCTTAGCTCACTGCCCCCTCGATCCATATTTGAAAATTATATCACTGCGCGAAATCATGACACGAATCAGATGATCAAAGCACTGAGAATTATTTGAAAACTATTTAGCCTAAATTGCATTGCCTCACTTGCTGGTTTTATATTTAGCTCTTTTGAAATTTTGTCCCCTGGAGAAAGTCACAATAATATTGAATAAAGCCATTGCAATCCAAGGAGATCACTAACATATTACATCATGCTGATTTCCAGTGGCGTGAGCACATCAAATTGCTAAATCAGTTGGACATAAGTCTCATAACCAAAGAAGTACAAATTAGCAAGTGAAAATGATTTCTATAGCAAGCTCAGGTAATGATGTTTTTGGAGCTGTATGTTTCAACCGTGTGGCATGCACACAAACTTTGTGTCAAATAGTGTAACCCACTCACATATTAACACAAGTTACCAACGTGATCTGTCATGTGAGTTTGTGACTAACTGACAATGTGTATATTGCTTTAGTCGTTATATGATACTGTTGTTTTGATTTCCAATGATGCAAGGTGTAATATGTAGGAATGACCAAAGGTGGTTCATGTAGCGATCCGACTTGTCACCCAGATATCTAAAGTTATTATAAATTACTTCACACGTAAGGTTGCCTGGTGTTACAATCAAGGTGGTATACCATCGTCACAAAAATTGAACAGTCTGTCACTGAGATATTGGAATTGTATGTTTTTGATGAATTTGCAATGTAATAACCATTATGTTAAGCGTTTTTAAAACAAAACATACCCAGCCGAATTAGTTTCAAAATATTCAACTGCTTAATAGTTACCTTAGTAATTAGATTCCAGATTCAAATGGACTCTAACACGGGTAAAATGAGGTCGGAGCTTCGCTAAAAGGGGTGGGATATAGCTAGAAAATAATTCATCTATTAAACCTACCACATGACAATAAGTCTGCCGATGACTTCCCTGTCATTCATAGTGTGGTAAATGGGTATTCACATTTTAATGTTATGATTTCATGGTGGGGTGGGGTACTTATCAGACCTTCAGACACAAGCTATATGTATTCACCAGCATTGCACCCAATCAATAGCTATGGAATAATTTGTCATATGTTATTGTTTAGTTTTTGTCTCGCTGAAACTGGTGTTGGAAGAGCTGCATCAGAGCCCACAGGCGGCATTGGTGTGGTGGAAGCGTTTGTGAGCTCCGATGCTAGGTGCTATCTGCCAGCTGTGGGTTCGATTCCCCGTCAATGCGAAATACTGTAATGCCACACAACCTTGTATAACTTGACATAGTTATATAACATGGCATCAGCTATGATTACATTATCCTTACATGTGTTTCCACTTCTCTATGAACAATCTATTTTCAGTATGAAATATGATCTGGTTTCCGAGATATTATTGATTCTGTTCCGAGAAACATGATTAACTTCAGCATTAACACCTTTTTGTGACAGAGGGTGGGGGAGATATTTGCTATTCGTTTTACGAATGAAACTTAGCCTGTGTAATGGCAACATCGAGTTGTTAATGGTTCTAAAGACGGGAGTTGAATAACAAGAAGCCTAAATAGTTCATTCATAGCTGGTTCTCGCAAGTATGTTTATGGATGTGTTATCTACAACGTTCATTTGCCACCGTGCTCTAAGCATGGATTTTATTGCTCTATCACAAATGCTCAAGATGTGACCGGCAGACAAATTGACTGGCCGAATCGTTGACACACCAACGTTTCAGATTTGCGAGGGCCGACCAATAAACTTATTAATACATATTATTCAACATAATGGGCCTATGTAATAGCTTTTCAGCCTTATTTTCTCTTTTGTAAGTTAAAATATAATTGATATATAACTGAAATGTCAGGTCAGAAAATTGGCTCTAAGATGTGTACAGGTATTTTTTTGTAATTTTTGACGAATTGATCTTTAGATAGCTATGCCCCACCCATTCATAAATGAGAACGTCCCACGCTTTACCCGTATAGTCATCGATCGATTTCTAGAAAAGTATACAGGTAAGCTCTTGAATACGGCAACAACAACAATGCCCAGTCAAATTAGTTTCAAAGTATTAAACAGAATGGATATTAAGTAGTAAAGACATACAATTCGTATGCATAGCGGACTTTGAAAAGTTCATGGCGGACTTTGCTTCGTCACTAGCCCACATGTAATGTAATTCATTATGACGTCATACACTTGAGTGGCAGACCATGTTGTATTCATCGATTAATTCCATTGATGATACTTGACTGTCATCAATGATACCACCACTGTCTCTCCCAGCGTACTAGACCGTGGAAGCCATAACAATACTCATTTCGTGCTTTCAAAATGTATTCAAATGGATATATCTTGTGCCCAGTCTGGCCATCTGTTCAGCTATGCATTGAATTGGATCACCCCATGACAAGTTAGATAATTACACCACGGAAACGGCGAATCTTTGAAGAAAGAAAACGACAGCGTAGCGTCCCGTGTCCGGATTCACTAGCCTTCATCATCCCCGCCACAGCCAGCCTGCCACCGCCCAAGACAACTCACCCCTCATGATTATCAAATGGGGAAAATTGCAATAGACATCTATGATGCTATAAAATGTGTATACTTCTGTATGCAACTAAATTATCAGATGATGCGATCTGTATGTTGTGTTTATCTCACACCCTGTCAATCATCGACTCATTCGCCGATGCAATATCAGTGACGAATGGTCACGAGGTTAACTATTTCAAAACGAAGCCGGTCAAAACTCACCTCTGCAGTGGTCTTGAAGAGTGTCCATTTGCAGACCAGGAGAGGACTATTCTTGCATATTTACAACTGGAATGACTGGATCGGGTACCGAAAATGAACATTCAATGAGCAGATATCTTGATTTTCCTGGCAAATCTTAACCATTAAAGGGCTAATAAAAATAATATGCATGTAGTATATCATAGAAGATATGAACATAGTAGATTACCATTCAGCTACATAAACTATTCATTTTCAATAATTAACATAGATCAAGCTGGGAAGGATAAAGATAATATGCAAGCTTATCGTCTTCTTTTCGTTCGCTGATCATACCGTCAGTCCTGTAAGTGACTATCGACATGATCATAAGCGTTAAGTGCGTGGATCCATGGTTGATTAGAGTGCGCCGTGCGGCCTGGAACCTCTGTCTTCAGCACTCGAGGTTTCTGTCAGGGTTACCTAACCCTTACCTCCTTTAGTCGCCTCTTACGGCACGCAGAGGATACGGAAGGTGTATTGTAAGCCCCACCTACAGGGCAGCAAGCTTATTATCTCCCGGATTTCCATAATGATTTCAATTCTCGCCACATCAATGTGTTATTGAAATGCGTCATTATGTATCATTCATACCATATTGATGATTCATTGATATTCGCATAGTTGAGTCAATCGGACTTGGTGGTAGCTAAAAGATGCAGCAGCGCACAGTCAATTCTTGTCAAACTGCTCACCAGATAACATTTATTGTAAAGGAGTTATGCTTCGTTGGTGTGGGTCAGATTACCGTATGATGCGAAATGCCGATATATTTTATCAAAAGACAAAACATTAGTAATGATTATGACGTCATTACTCAAATGATGACCCGATAATTTATTGTCAAAACGCTTAACCCAAAATGGAAATGATAAAACAGATGTCTATGGGTATGCTAAATGATTTCGATTATGAACCGTGCTGATCCAATCCCTGCTCGTTCTTTGTGTTTTGATATTAATCACATCAAGTAGATTATTTGATCTGATGTCACTTATATCAATCCTCAGAGAATATCACAGACGATCTAATTTACTTCACAATAATGCTGTTAGTTAACTGAGGATGAAATCCGGGTACATCCCCTATCCAAGTTGAAAATGATCCCCATTCGATCTGGTCACTATCGACTACTGAATTATTTAGAACCTAGGATGGATATGGACCATTGGATAATCTCTTGACTTTATAACAGCATATAATATGTCGGTTAAATTTAGGATTAATGGTTCTTGGTTCAGAATCTGAATTTGAAATATCAAACTGACTGACGGATTAATAACCATAACAATAATTAATATAGAATCGAAATATAACAAACCAATGATGCAGTATAGTTATTATAGATACTCGATGCAATCAGCCATTTCTTTGAGGCTTGAAAGGGTCCCGATGACGAAGACGGTCATAATATGAGCTATCATATTGAGTATGACGGATTGATGTGGGTGCACCCAGACGAACGCACGACACAAGTAATATAACTTTGACCGAAAGGAATATACCGATGCAGCCAGATCTGAAAGGTTGCATATAACTGCCCATCAACCGCCAGAAGCTAACGTTATGATAGATCCGTGAATGGTCAGAAGCTAGAGATCTGGCCCGTAACTACATTAACCAAGAGCTGGAGACCTGGCTACTACCAAAGACATTCAGAAGCCGAAGACCTGGTTATTGACTATAATGACTAGGAGCTGGAGACCTGGCTACAGGCAATAATGACAAGGAGCTGGTCAGCAGTTACTGCATGAAGGATCATATATATTATGATCGCACAAACCATGGAGTGATTTCTGTATGAAATTTTATACTGTGAGTGGATAATGATTTTCTAACCGGCCTAACATCGTTTTGAGCAGAAAAGAATGAACTCTAAATGACCTGATGACTGATTAGCTGTTGATGGGCCTAGACACTGAGATGATGTCCATACATATTGACGTTTCTGCGTGATGAATGTTATGTGGATATCAAGCATCCTTTACAGTATTACATTTTAACGTTCATGATGCACGAACAATCTTCATCCATACAAACAGCCATACCGGTGTATAGGGCCGGCATAGAACTATGTACAACGTGAGAGGATGGCTGCCTACATTACGTATTTCGCTAAATTGTGGCAAGCACTTGCAAAAGCCAACCAACGAATGCCCACCGAGACACAGACACACACACCCGCACGCACGCACGCACACACGCATGCACGCACATACATACACGCGCGCACAGACGCACGCACGCACGCACCACGCACACCACACACACACTCGCGCGCGCGTACGCACGCACGCACGCACGCACACTGCACTGATTAAAAAATAGTCTTCTGCAAATGGACATTCAATAAGTAAATATTTTAATTTTTTGAACAAATTTAGTCATTAAAGGGTTTAAAACTAACACCACTTATCACTTATAGTCTTATGATCATCCTATATTATTTATTAAGAACATACATTTTAATTTAGATCATATCACGTGGTTCATTTAATATGGGAATTGAATAACAATTTATGAATACACGCACTTTAAGCACTTTCAAGGATCGATATGAACTTGGATGTGGACGACATCCCCAGCAAATTTACTTAAGCATAGGCAGCAACAACACCCAGTCAAATTAGTTTCAAAATATTCAACAGCATACCTGTATTATACTCTGGGAATCAGTAAAATACTGCAAACAGTAGTAATAGTCATGGCTTGCATGCAGTCCACCATTGTGCTATGATAGATACAGCTTGTTGGTCCTTAGGATGGACACTTATATTTCTATAGGTTGATAGATTTACAATTTAATATACATTCTGTTGAATTCTTTGAAACTAATCAAACTGTAAGCTGTTCCTGCTATTGGCAGCAACAGCTCTCTGTCAAATTAGTTTCAGAATAATTTAAATCTTGAGATCCTAGGAATTCGTGGTTCAGGTTGTAGATATCGGATTGTCCGGTGGGGAGTCATGACCCTGTGGACATCTTATATTTATGAAGTAAGACCTTGATGAAATTCATATTTGAAAATACCAGGTGAGCTAGTGGACGGAGTAGCACGCATCATACTATGGTACGTAGGGGGCTGCTGCACTGGTTGACATGGACCGGTGCTGCCGCAACAACAGTTTCTCACGAAACTAGTGCGTACATGATAACCGTATTTAGTATGAGTTGGAATTATAGTAGGATAGAATAGAGTAGGACCCACGGGGCTGGTTTGATGATATCTGTCAATAGTTGAAGATGAAAGTTGGTGATGCGGGATCGGCACACACTTTCAGAGTATTCAGCAGTCATTTCGGACCATAGTTTAGAAAATAGTAACAGAGACAGTTAGACGAGACAGACAAAAAGGATGGTTAAAAGGTTGAGGGATAGGGTCAAAAGGTTGATTGACAAGGGAATCATCGACTCCCTATAGAAACTACAACAACACCAGCTGGCAATGAGATCATACAGCTCATGTGCTATTAACCATCGTATCCTACAGGCTTAGTCGCAATAGGCAATAGGCAAGACATGGACAAAGTAGCGTCCTGTAGGAGTGATTGACACTAACGAAGTTTGTGTATGAACTATGTGTCGATCAAAAACAGCGTATCCGGTTAGAGACGAATTTGTATATCAACTATATGTCACTCACCAAGTGACATGCAACAACAACGGATGAAGTAAAGTTGTTAGTTAGCTGACAGGTCTCATCAAATCAGAACCAGCCCAAACCGCAAGTGCTAGGTAAAAGGCACCCTCCCGAGGAGGGAGGGTCGGCGATTTACTTGGATAAAAAGACGTCATAATCTAAAGATAGACTATGAGCGAATGATAAAGAGGGGAAACCATTATGTAAGTTTCTATTATTAGACATTACTGAATGATGGTAGAATAGAAGCGCAGGAGAGTATAAAAGGGCCGCCTTGCCTTTTATCGGGAGTTAGTTAGTTAGTTAGTCAAGAGCAGTTAGTGAGAGCAGTTAAGAGTTAGCTTTCAAGAGTCAGTAGTTAGGAGTCTGGTCCGTATAAGTTGGTTAGAGTTAGATTGATATGATATATCAGACCTGTCGTGACAGGGAGTAACACCAGTCAATGTTAGTTAGGAAACGTATAGTTTAGATAAGTAGTTAATGTTAGTCAAACTTATATAAAGTATTAATCTTTTCTTTGTGGCAGTAAAAGCCACCATTCTTTAGTGTACAGTTAGGTTTATTATTAAAGTCATCACCTTGATAACCTCAAGGCAAGAGTTTGTCGTGATATTTAATTCTGGACATTACGGAAGACCACCGTAACTTACCTACAAGTTCTGAGATTCAGTCAGATCAGGCCCGGATATCTAATACAAATATCGTTCAGTACATCTATTTACGAGGCGAGCTGATATCCATCTTTTGCGTTCTAGGTAAAGTTAGTTGTCGCAGCAACTATACATACAAGCTTTACCCAAAACGGAAAAGACTTACGAATCGATTAGTTCAGATAAGAACTTATAAGTAGTAGTGAATCTTGAAGATATAGACACGTCACAAATCTTCAAGGTATTAAAATCGATTCCCACATGCTGTTGTAAGCTTCGCTAGAAACGGGTGGGGCATAGCTAGAGATGGGCGGGGCATAGCTAGAGATGGGCGGTGCATAGCTAGAGATGGGCGGGGCATAGCTAGAAATGGATCCCTCTATTATATTTTGATCTGTCCTCTAGATATGGGCACGTGACCGATTGCCGCTAGACGATTTCAGGTACTAACCATGCAATGGGTTGCATATTTCAATTCTCTCTCTCCTTTTCTTCCTAATTCTATAAATGTATCCTGAAGACAGTGAGGATAAACCGTGACTGATGTGATCAACTTAGGATTAGGCTCGAGTTAGACATGTCTCCTTATCAAGTGGCAGCTGAGTAACGAAAGCTACATTAGATATTGACAATAAATGGATCATGCACACCAGTTTACAGAATGGGGAATTCTCTTATTTTTATTTAACCGTTAACGTGGGACACATGGGGATTGGCAGATATCTCTTGAAAATGTCTGCTTTATGTAATTATAGAAGGGCACCTGTCTGCCTTTACCATCCTACTCTACATCCCATGCGACAAATTGGATATGTTGAAAACAAAGCTATTGTCTGAATTGGAGCCATACTGATTATTGTCTAATTCAGCAGCGCTAATCATTGGATTTCCCATCAAATATCTGTATCATGCATAGCAGTATTCACGTGTTGGCTAGTGCAAGGGATGGCTAATACTTTATCAAATCTTGGTGTACATTAACTAAATCTAACACGGCTGTAAGTGTTTGTATCAAGCCTAGCAGTATTCACAGTGGTAGCAAAGCCAACAGCACCGCGAGAGAATACATAATTTAGACAGATCATACAAGCTTGTACAGCCAATATGCGAGATCGTAATACTAAGAAGAATGTATAATATTGATAAAAGAAGAATAAGAATTGGGGTCAAAATGAAGTTAGAAAAAGTGGAATTTTATGAACCAGTTGTTATCTGTCTAAACCAAATTTTAAGACCCAACTGTGGATTAACTATTCACGAGTTCTTTTATGGCTAAGGATGTCGACAGGTGTCAAATTAACGGTAATTTCATTGGAAGGTAAGGAATCCAAATAACAGCGTTATAGCCGGTTCCCTATTTCCTGTTCACCCATAAATTTACAATCAGCCATAAGCTGAAATTGTGTTTACATTTTTACAGTTAATTTGACAATAGTAATCTCTAACCCCACACCCTGCTCTTCACAGAAGAGACACAATTTACAGTTAGTAATAATATATAGTGAAAGCTACCCACCCTTCTCTTCAAATAAGCGATAGTAACCGTATAACTGTGATCCTAATGGACAAATAACCATTTCTTGACTACAGGTTTTTCTCCTAGCAGTTTTACTAATTTAGTTAAAATCCATGAGTCAAAGCAATTCAAAAAGAAAAATAATTCTGTTGATGAATAATCCAACTGAAAAGTGCATCACTGCCGATTCAGTCGAGTACTCCTCAAACATAGCTATCCGATGATCAAATATATATTCATTGCAATATGAGTGCTCTGACAGCAAAGTGTCAATCCAACTCCACACCCAAAGTAAACCCCTTCTCCCTCCAAAGTCAAAATCACGTCATATCAAATAAATCATCATCCAATCAAATATCAATCAAATACCAACTCAATCCACTGGTGCAATATCAAGCAACAGAAAATAAAAAGGGGAAGAAAGAAAAATACAAACATCCATTAATATCACGTAATATACTCTCACGGGAGAAAACTGAATAGTAACCATCTAATACACAGACGACTGACTAAACATACAGAACACCTATCCAAAACTACCTGTGCAACAAATACCACGACACATAGTGCTTCCAGATGTTACCTATGTCCACACATCAACCTGCATACCATGGATACTATAAAACCTCTACAGAACGGTGAACAGCTGTACCGCACACGGTATACACAGTTAAATAAGGTTGTAATAAATGTACATATGGATGTCTGAAATATGCACAACAATGCATCCACATATACACATCTGAATTGGAAGTAAATGGGAAGGATATACTATAGGTTAAGCTTGTTGTCAGTTAAGTCTACCTAATATAAGTCCGTAATAAATGTGCATATGAATGCCCGAAATATGCATAACAATGCATCCACAGATACAAATCTAACGGAAAGTGAATGGGAAGGACATACTACAGGTTAAGCTTGAGATAGGTTATGACTGCTTAATAATTAAGGACTTAATTTGAGGTATGTACAAATCATACGACGGATCGGAAAAAAGTCCACTTATGGCATGTGTCACTTAAAGTGGCATAGGCCAAGTAATGATCAGGACCGAATTTAAAAACTAAATAAATTGTACAGGTAATGCTCTCCAACATATGTGGCATATCTCACTGGAAATGGCATAGGCCAGGTAACGACTGGATCAAAGCGTGAGGAAAGGAATGATTTCTACTTAAAAAGGGAATAATTTGGACAGGTATGCTCTCTAGCATCTGTGGCATATGTCACCAAAAGTAGCATATGCCAGGTACCGACCAGATCAACGCGTGAGAAAAGGCATGAATTGCCGTAGACCACGTGACGACTGGACAAGAGGCATGGCAATGTCTCAGAAATGTGAAGAACATGTCATATCGACATAGCATCAGTGCGGTGCAGACGTACCAGAAAGAGGTAGAAAAACACAGTGTTAGAAACCAGAAATCAAAACTCTCAAAACAACTATACAGAAAAACGGGAGAATATTTTGACACGAATCCAACTCGAATTCCTTACTGCTCTAGGTAGCTACAAATTCCAGTGCGATTATTTTCAAAAACACCAACCGTCCCTGAATCGTAAGTTGATTATTTATTAGAATTTTGATACTTGGGTTTCAAAAACATTACTAACAAACACATACATTCATCGTGGTTCTAACACAAATGGCTTACCCGTCAGACTTGGTTCACCACATTCTCATACGTCAAGAAATCACCTAAACAAATAAACTTTTATTAAAGTTATCCGGATTAAGATTAGAAAATATTTTGAAAAATTCAGTGACGATCGTCATCTTCTGAGCCGCCATTTTACTTTGATATGTGCAGGCGCCATTATTTGGTATTCTAATGTTCTCCTTTCAGCCCAATGCTCGGTATAAAACCATTCCCGCAAGGCTAATGCTAGTCAGTGTACAGTTAGCCTCCGAGGTGAGCGCATCTACCTAGATACTGTGTAGTAAACGTATAGTAGTTCGATTCTAATTGTGGTTTTTTCTATGGCAGATGTGAAACGTATTAGCCTAGATATTGTTATATGAAGTTGACTGATAATTGTTGCTGGCGATAGCACCAACAACTTTCCTTAAATTATTTGCTAACTAATCAGCAGAAAGTACTAGCTAGCGTTTTGAAAACGAGTTGACTGAAAATCGTTACTGCAACAACATTCGACCAAATTTTTCTCAAAATAATCAGTCGGATTTTCAATGTAGTAACACATTCCGGAAGATATGTCTAGCAATGGACCTTTCCATTTTTAGCTATGCCCCGCCCATCACTAGCTAAGCTCCACCCACACCTCGCCGTGTTTGGATTTATCGATCACCAAATGCCCTAGCTATCAATTTCCTGAAAACTATACAGGGAAGCTGTTGAGTATTTTGTAACTAATTTGACTGGGTGCTGTTGCTGCATATGGCAGCAACAGCGCCCAGTCAAATTATTTTCAAAATAGTCAACAGAATATTTTATTAAATAGTAAGAGCAAACAATTTGTACAACACCGCGTAGACCGTCTTCAAATATGCGTTCGTGACGTACTTATCGACATCATTCATGACGTCATTCATTATGATGTCATTCTACACATCGCGCAGTTCATTATGACGTCTGGAACGTCACCTACTCTGGAAAGGTGAATTCGATGGACAGTCGCTGACTAAGACAGCAACAACGTTATAAAATTCTTCTCAGAATAATTAGTGTCAAGCTGCCAATATCGTTAGTTAATACATGTTCCTACAATTAGCTTGGCCTGTGTCATAAACGTAATAGAGTTCCGCCGTGAAATTTATTTGCATAGATGAGTAGGTTAGCAAAGCACCTGTACGAGCTGTCATGCAGTGACACGCTTACCTACTGACTGAGCAGTTTTGAACATATTTCACGTCTGATCTTGACAACATATACGACACAAGTCTATCGCATTGTGCGTACATGTGTTAGCTAATTTGATCAAGTTGTTGCTGATTTAGTCAATAACGACTGTGAATCTAATTGCTCGAACTATCGTCATAATATGTTATTACATATATGTAATGCTCAAAACAATAAACCTGGATCCGAAAATTGATACCAAGGCGGAACATATAGTGCTATATGAGCAAGTGAAGAAAATTAAGGGCTCTCCCCCTTTAATTGACTTGAACATGCGATCTGAATACATATAAACTCGTGTCCATTCATTACATCAACCCCACATTATATTATACGTCAAACCTAACTCACCTCATGTTTGGCGAATGTCCTCTTCGTTATGAAGAATAATCGTGAGGGCAACGCCATGTGTGGGTGGAATCAAAGATTGGAATGGTCGAATCTACAAAATTCTTGGGGCCACTTCACCTACCTTCAAAGTCGGCCGGCATCCAACCTGCTCCGCAAGCCAAAATAGCACAACCCCACCCCCACTCACATTATAACTACCTACCCGCATTGCCAGCTTCGATCCGCATATTGCTTAAATATTTGGCAAGGTATACCAAGCTAAATTCCACCTAAAACAAACCAATTTTATTTTTAATAATGACATTTCAAAAATAAATTCCTACGCCAAAACGTCCATGAAAACCTGTTTGCATGTCCAAAAATGTCAACATACAACTTTAAAGTTTTATTACCCAAACAAAACGTAACAAGGCTTAAAGCTCCCATGGGAATGAGAATGGGACACATCTCACAAAACTGTAACTATTTAAAATCCATTCAAAGCGAATTCTGTGACACAGAAAGCACTCTGTCACATATTAAATACTTGCAAACAAATTTATTACCGCTCAGAAAGACGAATTCATTAGCTATCAGAGCGAGGAATTAATTAGCCACCACAGCTATGTATATGTATTGAGACTACAGCAATATTAATCTTCGTACAATATGTCACCTACCCGCGTATCAATCGTGTCAAATACGTCACATAAAATTATCCACTTTAAATGGATTGATCTTAGTATTGTGTAGAAATATGCGTTGGATTGAAAGAATATGTTCAGGCGAAAGCGTTAGTTGCATATTGAATTATGCAAATGATTTTATTGAATAATTTATAGGTGCTTGAATTGATAGCATAGACGCCATTTTATTGGCTTGCAATATCACAATGGGGTTACACAGCATAACCAAATCAGACATTTCGCGCAAGGTATATCTTATTATAGCTCCCATGCAGGATCATTAACTTTGTCATTTATGCAGTGAATAGCAGCATGCGCATGGGATAGTTAACCGCATATCCGTCATATAGACCAATCAAATAAGGGCAATCGAATGTGTAACTTCATTGAATGGTAATAAACCTTTCAACACTTTTTGAACTATGAAGTTAACACAGGGATGATTTTCCTGAAAGTTGAGAATACGATATTCTAAAAATCATTGACAATAAGCAATATGCTATATACTCGTGGAATTATAAGGACACAAATATAGAGAGACATGCCTTCATTACTAATCCTTGATTTCCCCGAAGAAACAAAACTTGTGTACATCTGTATGAGCGTGTGACTTCTTAAAAATGTTGGCTATAGGACTGCAAAGCACCAATTTACCAATGTGGCCATTGCAACTAAATCATTGATTATTCAAAACTGAATATGCAGATATTAGTTAATAGATCGCCCATGCGCTATGTCATCTAATTTAAGAGAAAACGGACGTTAGTGCAATAGCGAATATAATCTATGGATAGACTATTTCACGGACACCTTTTTATTCCATGTGCAGGGCTCACGTTTAAGCAAATAAGTTTCTATCTCGTTTACCCAGTGCCAGGGTCCAGGCATTAATGAACTTAAGATACCAAATTCGGAAAATTGTTTGTTCCTTTCTCACATATTCAGGATCTACTGATACTAAGACACAGTTTGGGCTTTTCAGACGGATTAATAAACTTTAATCAATCTAACTATGCACTTTTAATTACGAGAATCATTGAGAATTTAAAGGCTTATAATAATCAGTCTATCAGTTTGCCTACATAGCAATATATAATTAATATATATTCAATTAAAAATTTCTATCATAATTTCTGTATCGCTGTACAAACTGATGTCTACCTTGATGTTTAACTAAGGCATTGTTGACAAGATCGCATTATCCTAACAGCAATGTTACCATATAGGAAAGTGACAGTAGTTATCTTATGGTCAGAGATTCGATGGCATGGTGAAGCAGAAACGTCATATGTGCAAATGTGATTTCTCTATACCATTGGAAAATAGAGCCTGAAAAGTAACACGGTTTTACATCACTATCTTCGCTAATGAGAGAATAACAAATAAGATTTGAAATTATTTTTTATTTTGTTAACTCCTAGTCTTGTTCACACATTAGCAGCCGTGGAAAAGAATACTGGAGGAATAGTTCTGCAGACTCATTTTCTGGTCCGAATGTAATGCAGTGCAGTCAAGCGTATGCAAAAATGTACATTGTCAAATAAAGCATGTTGCATAAGTATAATTACTGTATTCTGCAGTTGTAGTAGTAGAAACATCCTACAGCTGCAATCAGTCCTTCTTCACTTTTGCCCACTGTGTCTTGTCCTCAGCCAAAATCTTTAACTTCCTCGGGTATATTCTTGATCTGAGTGTACCGAGTCCTGCTTTCTGGAGGTCACCTCGCAGCACACAGATTTATGCAATGACGCCCTCGCCTGGATTTGTATTTGATGTTACATATACATCAGCGGAAATGCATTTTAATTACATGTCTCAATCAAATTTTGTCAAAATTCTTTGAATATATTCGAGTTATAATTTCTTGCATAGGAGAGGATTGGTAATATAAGTTACCGCGGTTGTTAATGTTTAGACATTGATAAGAGTCCACAGTGAAGATGTTCACAGATGATGATGGCTGTAGGTCAAATGATGATGGTTGCAGGTAAGTTGATGATGATGATGATGATGATGATGATGATGATGATGATGATGATGATGATGATGATGATGTTTGCAGGCCATATAATGATGGTTGCAGGTCACGTGGTGGTGGTTACAGGTCAGATGATGATGGTTGCAGGTAAGTTGATGATGATGATGATGACGGTGATGATGATGATGATTGCAGGCCATATAATGATGGTTGCTGGCCATGTGGTGGTGGTTACAGGTCAGATGATGATGGTTGCAGGTCGGATGATGGTGGTTGCAGGTCAGATAATGATGGTTGTAGGTCAAATGATGATGGTTGCAGGTATGATGATGATGATGATGATGATCATGATGATGATGATGCATCATGATGATGCATCATGATGATGATGATGATGGTTGCAGGTCACATGGTGATGGTTATAGGTCAGATGATCATCATCTGATCTGTAACCATCGTCATCCGACATGTAAACATCATCATCTGATATGTAACCATTATCATCTGAACAGCAATCACCATCATCTGACCTGCAACCATCATCATCTGACCTGTAACCATCATCATCTGACCTGTAACCACCACCGCGTGACCTGCAACTATAATCATAGGGCATGCATCCATCATCATCATCATCATCATCATCATCATCATCATCATCCTCATCTCACCTGTAACCATCATCATCTCACCTGTAACCATCACCATGGTTACAGATCAGATGATGATGTTATCGGTCAGATGATGATGGTTACAGGTCAGATGATGATGGTTACAGATCAGATGATGATGGTTGCAGGTCAGATGATGGTGATTGCAGTTCATATGATGATGGTTACAGATCAGATGATGATGGTTACAGATCAGATGATGATGGTTACATGCCAGATGATGATGGTTACAGCTCAGATGATGATGGTTGCAGGTCAGGTGATGATGATTACAGATCAGATGATGATGGTTACAGCTCAGATGATGATGGTTGCAGGTCAGATGATGATGGTTGCATGTCAGATGATGATGGTTGCAGATTAGATGATGATGTTGATTACAGGTACAGATGGTTACGGTTAAAGGTCAGATGATGGTAGTTACAGGTCAGATGATGATGGTTACAGGTCAGATGGTGATGGTTGCCGGTCACATGATGATGGTTACTGGTCAGATGATGATGATTACATGTAAGATGACGATGGTTGTTGGTCAGATGATGAAGATTACAGGTCAGATGATGGTGGTTGCAGGCGATATCTCCAATCATTAATGCCCCCAGACAACACTATTGAAGGTCAAACATGATGTGACATTAGTCAATGTGTTGAGACAGATAGACATTAATTTATTCATTAGAATGGAGCAGATATGTGAATGGAAGTCTTATGTCGTTCTGGCTATCATGACACACGTGGTGTCATCATCAATCTCTACGCAATTATGTCGCTTCTATTTATTTCCGACTCTACTTTGTTTACTGTCACATTATAATATAAAATGTAATTGATGACTTCATTGTATGGATCAATCATATGACGGCATAATCAACAGCACGTGTGTAGGCTAACGTCATAACCAATTATGTCATGAATGATACGATTTATTTGGTCACCGAAGCTAAAATAGTCCGCCAGGTTGTACAAATTGTATAGCTTTACCATTTAATAAACATTCTGCAGAATAGTTTGAAAAGAATTTGACCGGGCGTTGTTGCTGTCATAAGTAACAACTGCACCAAGTTAAATTAGTTTCAGAGTATTCAATAGCTTACTCGGATAGGCTTCTAGAAATTGAGAGTGCAGCGATAAATTGATCCCAACATGGACAACGTGTGGGTGGAAATTAGAGATGGACGGAACATAGCAAAAACTGGGATCCGCCATTCATACTCCACAACAACAGTGAATGATGGCCATTGACACATTTACTGCCGAATCGATACCCTGAATCTGTGGAGAGCAATAGTGTAAATTGCACTTTCGAAGTTGAAGACAACATAATTTAAAGAATAATGTCTAATGGTTCTTGCATTCACCCAGTCTATCATTGCATATATTATAAGAATTATCCATCTGAGAGACATAATGTGGGCGTGTGGGTCATTTCGCTTAACAATAGTAGGAGAGATACATTGATAGTCGGTACATATGTTTAATTTACGACAGAATGGAGGAATACAGTTTTAGCTATACCCTGCCTATCTTTAACTAAGCTCCGCCCACATTTCCCATGCCAACGGACCAATCAATTCATGGGGACATTGAATCAATTACTGGAAAACTATATAGGTAAGCTGTTGAACATTTTCAAACTAAATTCACTGGGTGGTGCTGCTGTCTCTGACAGCAACAATGTTCAATCAAATTAGTTTAAAGGAAGTCTTAAATAGTACGGTCATACAATTCGTACAAACTGACAGACGATTATGCATGTAAGCGGTTAAGCGCTAAATCGAGTCGTTCATGACGTCTCGTAGCTGATTATGACGTCATATGATTGACTGAGAAACTCTATTCCTCAATTTTGTCTAAGGTTAAATATAATGTCGTTTGTTTAAATTTGCATATTCTTGTTCCATATTCTGATCACCAACTCTATGAAGTAACCATGTTCGTCATTCCCTAATGCTGCCCGGCTAAGGCAGAATTTATAGGATAATGTGGGCATGCTCAGCTCTCAGGCAATCCATGATTATACTCGCGATGGCAGTGTGTTTGAAACATATCCAGTTGTTTGAAAGGTTAAACTCTTCCAGCATTCTACTAATGCATTCCCGGTAGACATGATCGACAATGGTTGTTAATTCTTCTGTCATCTTCAAAGGAATGAATACTTACTTACCCGTGGAGACATGCTAAACAAATGCTTTATTGTCCTCGTGAGGGTATTTCAATTGACTTTGTCTGGTCCTAGGTACGTGTACACATAATCTGCATTACAAACACCTGAATAAAAGCAATATACATTATCTACACCAACCCAGTGCTCTATGTCATTTACTTCTTCATACAGATGTTGTAAATGTCACAGACAAACAAACACATCAAGAGCTCTAAGTGGTCATACATGCAATCGCCATTGTAAAACTGGAAACATGTCTCACATCTATCGAGGTGATCTCTCTCTCTCTCTCTCTCTCTCTCTCTCTCTCTCTCTCTCTCTCTCTCTCTCTCTCTCTCTCTCTCTCTCTCTCTCTCTATCTCTCTCTCTCTCTCTCTCTCTCTCTCTCTCTCTCCCTCCCTCCCTCTCTCCCACCCTCCCTCCCCCACTATCTCTCTCTCCCCTCTCTCTCTCTCTCTCTCTCTCTCTCTCTCTCTCTCTCTCGCTATCTCTCTCTATCTCTCTCTATCTCTCTCTCTCTCTCTCTCTCTCTCTCTCTCTCTCTCTTGGTGGGGTATGGTGTGTCGGGTGGGGTGGGGTGGAGTGGGTGGGGGCGGAGCTTTACTTAAAGCACATTAATGTTTAATGAAATGTTAATCATATTATTACCACGTGATGGCAGAGCCCACATGCCGTATATTGTGGAAAGGTGGGTGGTAAGATACATGAAGCGCACACATCATGAGGCATCAAGTGCAGAGTTGAAATGGATGAAATGTGAGGAGAGAACTTAAAACACATTAATCTTAAACAACAATAGCGCACGAACGTGCGCACGTGTCAAAACTTTATCAATTTATTAAACTTTACATTTGCCAGCAAAACAATAACGTACAAACGTGCACCCTCTGCTACACCACTTTACTTCTGAAATCCTTTTTAGAACAATTCTACATTCCTGCCACCCACCCCCACCCAACACGGGTTAAAATACAGGCTCGTGTAACCTCAATTGCATAATTAACCCATTAATAATTTAGGAGAGCAATAGCGCATAACTATTTAAAAGGCTTGCGCATACAAACCCTCCACCACCGGCCCCTGATTATTATTACAGACAGGAAAGGGCCCCGCCCCCTCCAACGCCCCACCCCTTCCACCAAATACGGGATTTTAAGTGGGGCAGTATAATAACTTGACATTTTTTTACTCGGGTACTCGATTGTGATGTCATAAAGGGCGTGGATTAGGAGAGGGGACTCGACCAATCAAAATGCACGTTACATAATTAACCAATTAGTCATGCATGAGTGAACGAGCACAATAGCTTACAACTCCCCACATTACTACTAATCTAGCCTGTTGTTTAGCTGCTTTATCATAATGCGAAGCCACAAGAGTATCTCGTGAAGATTGTGTATGCAGGTCTGTACTCTACCTAACGCAAGTAAAATGATGAATGATGAAACTCTGATTTCATAACTGATTCTGTTTTGTTCCATTTTACCTTCAGTCAAAG
The DNA here is from genome assembly GCA_034401795.1 of Chaetoderma sp. LZ-2023a. NCBI lineage: Eukaryota > Metazoa > Mollusca > Caudofoveata > Chaetodermatida > Chaetodermatidae > Chaetoderma > Chaetoderma sp. LZ-2023a. The sequence continues at coordinate 21,332,739 of CM067360.1, read as the reverse complement.
GATTTACATAGTTTTGTAATATCTCCTTGGTAATTGGTTGTTTACACAATTGAGCACTTTTGCACATTTTGGCAATACGAAATATTTACATAATCTTGTCAGTTCGGTGGAATTCATGTGCTGTGGAGACAATTCCCATGTAATGCTCTCCCGTACCCGCTTTATGTAAATCATTTGCCAGAACACAGTTACTTAATTTAGTTTTTCTTGAGTAGTGGTTGTTGCCAAAACCGTACCCCTGACTGTTATGTCTGCTGCATGCCACTAAGAGTTTTAGACTAGCATGGTAAAAATAAAAGAAAGATTCACTCCATATGACGCAAATCAGCTGGTCATTGAACTGTGTGTGTAAGAAAACAGCGAAATGATTATTTGGATTCCCGCCCAGGTAATGCCAATGTAATATTACAAACGGACAACTAAGTTCAGTGGGTTTTTGGCTGCAACATCTCCCAGTCAACTTAGTTTCAAAATAGTCAACAGAATGTTTGTTAAATTGCAAGTCTATCAAAGTCCTACAATGTGTACACTTCGTGGAAGACTTTCAATTTTCACGACGGAGATATGATTATTACGTCAGACTACATATGACGCAAATTGACCATGACGTCACATACGTGGTGACAGATAGGATTCATCCATTATCAATATGATGATATGAGGGCTACAGAGGGATTACCTTTTAGCCATATACCGCGTAGTGGTCGCTTAGTTAAGCATACATTGTACACTCGAGTGAATCAATATTAACACGTTGAATCCGGCAGTACCAGTATCTCAATATTAAGGTAAATAATTTTGCACGCAAACTGATGGTGAAGAAGCTAAGGACTCTCGCCGAGGACGAGAAACAGTGGCCAAAGAAAAGGAACTGATTGCAACTGCAAGATATTCTCAAACCAACATCACCTCCATCACCACCACAACCACAACCACCATTACCGCCGCCACCACCACCACCACCACCACCACCACCACCACCACCACCACCACCACCACCACCACCACCACACCTACAGCCACCATTACCACCACCACCACCAGCATAGCCACAACCCCCATTACCACAACCACCACCACCACCACCACCACCACCACCACAACCACCACCACCATAACCACCATCACCATTATCCTCACTAGCAGCAGCAGCGACGGCGGCACCAACAACACCACCAGCAATCCCACCAACACAACCACCACCACCACCATCACCGCCACCACCACGACCACCACCACCACCACCACCACCACCACCACCACCACCACCACCACCACCAGCATTATCAGTATAATCATCATCAATCATCATCATCATCATCAGCAGCAGCAGCAGCAGCAGCAGCAGCAGCAACAACAACAACAGCAGCACCATAATCGTCGTCGCCATCATCGTCGCCATTGCTGTCGTCGTCATCGTCGGCGTCATCATCGTCATCATCATAATACATGTAAACTGGCTAATATTTTGAACTAATTTTGCAGGGCGCTGTTGCTTCACATGAAAGCAACATCTCCCAGTCAAATTAGTTTCAAATTGTTCATAGAGTCTTGAGTAAATTGTAAAATTGACCAAATGCTTACAATTGTGAATATTACTGTAGGACCCTTTCTCCTTTCTATTTCATCTACCTCCTTTGATTGTGTTATCAGCTAGCAAGTGCCGTAAGTATGTGTGTCTCCCAAGCACAGTCGCGAATGGCTAAATAAAACTAAAAGTCAAAATATGGATAGCCTTCCATTTGCATGCTAAGGCTAAATGCACGTAAACATGTTACATTTTTACTAAATACATTGTATTAAATTTGATGAAATTATGCTTTTCTACTTCATGTCACCCACGAGTAGTACTGACTCCAAATGCTCCACAATGGTAATTCACTGGGGAATCGGTTACTAAATGATTGTGACTGTAGCAAGGTTATTGCAGATGTATGCATTAATATCATTGACTGCTTGCATCAATTGTGATCCAGGAGTCTATGAATAAACAGATACTAACCTTCACACTCTGTGATGAATATATTCCGCCATCACTCAGACAGAACTCACCATTTCTGTATTGCTCAGGGCAGAGAATTGGCCATGCTTGCATTGTATTGTGGTAGACTGATATCTGTCAAATGACTGCCAGTACCGGTCAGCAGTTGCCTTTACAAATATAGATAAATATGGAAATAGGCGTGCGTTGCCTATAAGCTAACGCAGACACCAGTTATTGCTTAAATAAATAGGACGAATTTGTATATGGTCGAAATGTCCTAAATACGTATACCCATGTATAATACTTTCGAAGCTAATTTTTAATCATGCGTGGAGGGCATTCTGGTAAATCCAGTCCACGATATTCACAACAATGCGTCTGCCCATTGTCAGTGATATCCGCCAGCATTATTGCATCTTTTACCGGGGCCTGCACCATTAAATAGTTGCGCCAGTCCAATAACGTTATAAAATGTGTGCCGACGTATCGCGGCGCTCCTCGCTATTTGGGGAAATACAAACAAGTCCACAGTAACTATGCCGTCATAATGAAAAGTCGTCCGCTAGAATTTTTAGATCGCGTTTATCCAGACATAAGCTACAAAAAACGGGAATTAATGCATGTCTGCGAGTAAATACATGAATGTACATTCCATCCGGGTGCGAATCGCGTGGTACCCGGCCTTAAATGTCCTGCTATCAGCGCTAAATACATACGACATTGACAACAACGACTTTCCACGGCCATGAGCATTAATAATAATAATACGAGACGGTCAACCAAACATATTGCATTTACAGACGCATAAGTAGGAATAAATAAAGCTTGTATGACGATTTAACCGTTTTACATTCTGAAGTAAATGCACGCTATTTCGTGATAACGATATCACACAAGTTTTGGACATTGAAAACGCGCAGTATGTTGCCCTAAAATACCTAGTGGAACATACGCATAATGAAGAACCATATCCCATAATGCAACGGGGGCCCATGAAGAAACCACAAACGCTATATCATAAGCCGAAACCCATACAAAATTTGCGTTCGTTGATGATAGACGTGTTTTAGATTAGTGTAATTTGCGTCCATTATTGCGTTTGCGAAAAAATTATAGTGCTTAGTGAGACTAGAGTTTAAAAGAACAGTGTTATTTGATAATTCTTTTCTTTAAGCTATTTTAAACATTTTCCGTTTGAGGCTCGTTCGCGTGCATCAAGCACTAGCTTTTCCGCCAGTAAAATCGTTGTTATTGTCGGCCATTAGGGTTGTCTTGCTCGTTTGTATTTGGCGCCATTTTTCGAAAACAAAGCTTTTTATTTTTACGTTTATTTGCTGTGCTCCCCGAGTCGTAACTACAAGGTATTGTTATTAAATTATTTTAATAAATTTCGTAACCTTAAAATCTGTTTAAACCTTTTTGATCAATTTTCTTTTGGATGTTCGTCTGCGTGCGTTAGAACACTAGATTTTTCGCCATTCAAACAGCCGCATTTGTCGGCCATTAGTGCTAGTCTTGATCGACTTCGACACCAATTTTCGAAAAAAAAATATAAAAATTTAAAAAAAATTTCTTTTTTTTTTTTTTTGAAATCTTCCTTTCAGTGCTTAGTTGGAATTTTCGCGAATTTTACCGAAGGGGATGACACAGCACTGATATATTGGTAACGGTTACTAGGCATATTCTACCTCTTCTCTCTACACTTCCGCCTTTCACAGCCTACTCTACTCATCTCCTTAACACATTACTCCTACTGCATTCTATCCTATCTCTCATACTGTACCTACTAAATTTTCCTACTACACAATACATTCTAAATAATCCACACCGTTGGGTAAGCAACATGGAGGAAGCTGACTTCCTCAAGCAGCTGCCTGTAGTGGCGCATGATACTGGCGGTGGTCAACTGGACACAGCCAACGCGGCGCCAAATGGTGCCAAAGAAAACGACGAAGTGGCAATGGATGAGTTCACCCACGAACAGGTGGCCCAGCAAGTGGTGATCCTGGAGAGCAATCTCCAGAACACACCACAAAGCACCCCTAAGAAGGGCGGTGATACACCAGGCCCCAAAAGAAGAGGATGGTCGGGGTGTTAGAGGAGGGGGAGGAAGTGGGAGGAAGGGAAGGCACTCCCAGCAAGAGGTCTCGGGACAAGGGGGCCTCCCCAGTGGGAGGGAGAGACCAAACCACCACGCAGAGCGGGGGTTCCCCGGGTGGTGCGTCCAGTAGGGAAGGGAGGGAAGTGGGACAGAAGGGGGGGGGGGGGCAGAGAGATGGTACCCAGGGAAGGAGGGTCAGGGTCAAGGGACTCGCGGGAAATGATTTTGCGGGGTTAACCCGTATGGTAATATATAGGTTGCTGTATGCCATGGTGGGCATGCTGCCAGGCCTAGACAAAAGGGACGGGGAGGTTTTGGTAACCACCACCAGTGAAGGGCAGTTTCAGAAGCTGCTCAAAATCACAACGATAGGCAGCCACGTGGTGTCTATCGAAGAGCACACCACAAAAAACACTGAACCAAAAAAAGCGGTAGGTGTCATATCGGGAGTCCCAAGGGACTTCACGAATGACGATATAAAGGAAGAATTGAACGCCCATGGGGAACGCAAAGTGGAGTGGGTGGGTCGGATTGGCGGAACAGCCAGACCGACCTATGCAGTGAAACTGGTATTCAAGTCAGACGAACTGCCAAGTAAGGTAAAACTGGGATGGATGAGCTTCAAAGTCAAGCCATACATCCCAGAGCCCGTCAGATGCTTTAGATGCCACCTGCTGGGTCACGTGGCAAAGCACTGTAGATCAAAAGCCAGCGCATGCGTAAACTGTGGAGGAAACCACAAACGTGAGGACTGCCAGCAGACCCCCCCACTGTAGAAACTGCAAGGGGCTCCACAGTGCTGCATATCGCGGATGTCCGGCTTTGCAAAAAGCCAAGGACATCCTCAAGGTCAAATCGACAGATCAGGTCTCATACGGGGAGGCAAAGAAGAAGGTTACCCAGCAAATAAGCAGGGGAACTGAACAGCCAACTGGAATACCAACACCTGGACCAGCCATACCTCTGGAAAGAACAGCATGGCAGAAAAGGGCTGAATCCGTAAGGAGGAAGCTGGCCACCCCCAGGAGGGACTGCTCAGTGACGAGACAGCAGGAAAGAGGGGAGGAGGCTCCTACTGAGCCACCTACAATAGAGACGGCCACGCCCACCCTCCCGCTTGGGAGTCCGGCCAGAAAAGCCGGCAAACAGGCCAAAAGGCAAACAAAAACGCCTAAAAAACCTGCCTGCAAAGGGCTCAAAGTCATAGGCAGGAGCAGGGCCCGAAACCAAAGGGCTGAACCAATCGGCACATTGGAGGTAACTCTAGTGGAAAAACAGGCTATCAAACCTGTGAACCCCACTAGCAGTACTGGCAGATGCAGTGACCTGCCGGCCGAGACCACCAGAGGGACACCAACGAGCGAGGTAAGTCCCACCCCGATGGTTGGAGAGCATAAAATTGTCTTAAATGTACAAACCTTCAGATTGATCATTGAGACGATCATATCATCAGTTTGCACTGACAACGAAGCAGCAAGGAACAAGGTTGATGTGGACGGCCTCGTTGCGAAATTCGTAGAACTTTGCTCCTCTTCGAACTAATCATGGGGGTCAAAATTCTTCAGTGGAACGTTCGAGGCACCCGGTCTAATACCAACCTCGACGAATTGTGGAACACATTCCACAACGAAAATGACCACCCAGACATTATATGTCTACAGGAAACCCGTCTGAAACCCAACCAGGATTTCAAAAGGTACAACTACAATGTCGAAAGACAAGACCGTACCACAGAATCTGCAACCACCCCTAGGGGTGAAGGCGGTGGCGGCATAGCGACCCTCATAAAAAGTAATCTTTCCTACAAAAGGTTGCCACAACGTGAGAGTAGCGTAGAGCACCTTACGATAGAAATAGAAATCAATCACGAAACTATTAATATTGTAAACGTCTATAGTCCCAGGTTGCACTCTTCCTCGGACTACGACAAGCTCCTTGAAGGCCTAGAAGGTGAAACAATACTTCTGGGCGACTTCAACTCCCACCATGCCCTATGGGGGAGCAAAACCACGAACTCCAAAGGCCGAGTATTAGAACAGGTTATTGACAACTACAACCTGTGCCTACTAAATGACCATAGACCCACCAGATATAACTCTAGTGATGGAGAATGGTCGGTCTTGGACCTGTGCCTCATAACACCTGGCCTCCGACCAACCCCCAGCTGGGACATCCAAGACCAGCTCCTCGGCAGCGACCACCTCCCTATCAAAATACAGATAGGAAGCCTACAGAACAAGAACGAGGCGCCACTGCACAGGAACAATTGGAATCTGAAAAAGGCCAACTGGACCGAATACAAGCACATAATGGCCATGGAGCTGGAGACACCGATTACTAGTACCAGCACCGAGGAATATTATGAGCAGTGTATGGGGATTCTCTACAAGGCTGCCAACTCAGCCATCCCCCAATCAAAGCCAGACAATAACCCCAAACACAAACGCGTGCCTTGGTGGAACAGGGAGTGCCAAGAAGCAGTTAAGCTCAAGAAAATAGCCTGGAATAGACTAAAGAGAAACTTCAGCATTGAACGCCTAGTCGAGCACAAGAGACTACAGGCCAAGGTAACAAGAACCATCAAAAAGGCAAAACGCGATCACTGGCGACAATACTGCTCTGAAATCACTCGGTTCACACCCTCGAGCCAAATATGGCGCAAAGCGAAAGCTATTGCCAGCGAAAAAACCAAATCCAAAAACCCCTTACCCACCCTCATAGCAAATGGGGTAAAGCACGCCAACGACAAGGAAAAGGCTGAAGTGCTTGCCACAGTCTTCATTGCAACCAGTAGCAGTGATAACCATGACCATGACTTTGTAGCTACCAAAACAAAGGTTGATGAGCATATCAATCACCTGTTCAGCTCAGGGAAATGCGAAGATCCTAACAACCGAGACATCAACAAAACCTTCAACAGAATGGAGCTTGAGCAAGCCCTTGGCAGAGGCAAAAGCTCCTCACCAGGTGAGGATGGCCTGAAATACGACATGCTTCGTAATATGCCAGAGGAGGGTAAACAAATGCTACTCAATCTCTACAACCTTGTATGGAGCTCTGGAAAAATGCCATCAGTTTGGAAAACGGGGATCGTGGTTCCTATCCCAAAACAAGGGAAGGACAAAACTGACCCAAGATCATATCGGCCAATCTCCCTGACGAGCTGTCTATGCAAAGTCATGGAGAGGATGATCAAAAACCGACTAGAACATGAGTTCGAACACAACGGTCTACTCCACCCTTGGCAGAGTGGCTTCAGAAAGGGCAGACGCACTACGGACCACCTAGTCAGACTGACGGAGGCAGCCAAGAAAGCCCTAGATGCCGGAAGAGGAAACACAACAATAGGAGTTTTCCTAGACGTTGAGAAAGCCTTTGATATGATGTGGCGAAACGGAGTCCTAAAAAAACTCTATGACTTTGGCTACCGTGGCCGCATCCTATTCTGGATACGAGATTTTCTCGATAACAGAAGGATTAGCGTCCGAGTTAATGGGCAAATGTCTAGGGAACAAACATTGGAAAACGGCACCCCGCAGGGTGGCGTAATAAGCCCCCTACTGTTCAATATCATGATGAGTGATCTACCCAAAGACATTGAAAAAGACCATGCACTGGGTCCCAACGCAATAGGCGGGTCTATCTTCGCTGATGACACAGCATTGTGGAACAAATATGCGAAGATAGACCGTGCACGTAAGACCATGCAGAAAGTTCTGGACATAGTCTCACGGTGGTGCAAAAAAATGGCTTCAAACTGTCTGCGGAAAAAACAGTTCAAATCAATTTTACCAATGTTAAATACATAAACCATGATGCAAATCTGTACCTCAATGGTCAGAAAGTCAAGACATGTGCTGAAGCCAAATTCCTGGGACTAACATTTGACAGAAAGCTCACGTGGAACCCCCACATCAAGAGTCTGAGGGAGAGATGCTTCAAGCAATTAAATCTTCTTCGCTCATTAACAAAGCACACCTGGGGTGCAGACCTGCCGAGCATGCTTATGCTATACCGCGGCCTAATCCTGTCAAGGATAGACTATGGATGCGAAGCATACGCCACAGCGAGAAAGTCACTGTTAGAAACCATTGACACTCTCCAAACAAAATGCCTGCGCATTTGCTGTGGTGCCTCACAGAGTAGCCCTCGAGATGCAATCAACGTAGAGTGTGGAGAAATCCCATTAGATCTGCGAAGAGAGGAACGGCTTCTCAAATTCTGGACATACCTACAAAGCTCTGTACCCACCCACCCTACCAGGGAGGTATGTCTTCCATGCAAGGAGCACCTAAGACACAAGGTACTGCCCAAAATGACCAAAAAGACCAAACCACCAGGCCTCTGTTAATGACAGAGCTCGTCAGTGCCACTGAACTGGTAAACGTCGAAATAGAAAGCTCAAGGCCGGCTCCTGACCCGCCATGGCTACTTCCGCAGATCAAGGCGCATGACAGCCTATCCTCACAGATAAGCAAGAAAGACCCACCAGCGCTAATCAAGAGCTACGCTCTGGAAAACATTGACAACAGATGGAAGGAGCACAGGAAAATCTATACCGACGCCTCCAAAATGCCCTACTCTGGCGAATGCGGAGCAGGAGTAGTCATAGGCGACCAGGAAGAAGTCCTCAAGTACAAGCTTCCGAATCACCTGTCAATATTCACAGCCGAACTGGTGGCAATTAAAAAGGCTCTAGAATGGATTAAAACAGCAAATCCAGGCAAATACGTTATACTCACAGACTCACTAAGCTCAGTGAAGAGCTTCAAATCTAGCAGCAGCAAGAGCAGGGACAACCTAATCAAGGAAATCCGGCAGCTGTATGCAACTGTGGTGACTGACAACAGCACCGTGGACATCGACTGGGTCCCAAGCCATGTTGACATTAAAGGCAATGAACAGGCGGACGAGGCAGCCAAGCAAGCGCTCAAAGATGGAACTATGACCAGCATAGGACTCTCAAAGTCCGAAGCGAACGCCCTGGTCAAAAGCCACATCAACAGCAAATGGCAAAGACAATGGGACGAAAGCACAACCGGCAGATCCCTGTACAGAGTCGTCCCTGCAGTCAAACGCAAATACCAAAACCACATCCCAGGACGCCAAGGCGACATTGTATTACGCCACATCAGAATGGGTCGAATCAGCGTTAACCAGACACGAAAAAAACTCAACCTGTCAGACACAGACCAATGTGAGGCCTGCAAGGAGACTGAAACTCTAGACCACTTCTTCCTACGGTGCACTGAATATGCAGACATTAGAAAGGAACTCATCAATACGCTGAGAAAGGGACACTTCAATCTTGACCCTATAGAAGACATTATAGCGATGCGTGACCGACAGATCAACCACGAATTAATCAAGTTCGTGCTTGCATCGGACAAACACATCACATAATCAGAACACATTCTGATTAGCCCAAGACACCGACCGAGACAACAACTGAGACAACCCTCGTGAGGTGTCAGGTCCGAAACGCAAATCACTCCCCTAGGCGCATGAGGTGTCAGGTCCGAGGGGAATCACATCACACTTTTTCCCCTAGGCGCATGAGGTGTCAGGTCCGAGGGGAAATACGTGTAAGCGAACGATTTGCTGTGTGCATGACCTATACAGTATGTTATCTCTGATGTCAAAAAAGCAAACACGTGAGACGGCGCAAGAAGCACTCTTCTGCGGCCTCTACGACCCCGGCCTGTCCTGCGGCACTTACTGCCTTCCAATCCCCGGCCTCTACTGCGGCATTTAGTGCCTTCCCACCATCGACCTCTACGGCTATTGTGGCATTTACTGCCACCCCACCACCGACCCCTATGGTCACTGCAGCATTTACTGCCTCACCACCCTCGTGAGGTGTCAGGTTCGAGGAGAAACACAGATCACTTCCCCTAGGCGCATGAGGTGTCAGGTCCGAGGGGAATCGCATCACACTTTTTCCCCTAGGCGCATGAGGTGTCAGGTCCGAGGGGAAATATGTGTAAGCGAATGATTTGCTGTGTTGCATGGCCTATATAGTATGTTATCTGTGATGTGATTCTATGAATGTTACTAAATTCTTGAAAACCTTTTATCTGTCTTGACTATTCCACTTAAGGATCGTGACATTGTCATGAATTGATGACCCAGAGTATGTGAGTACATGCCCCAAAACACCTGTCCACACTGTCTGTTTTCTCCTTCTTTTTCTTTCAGCATTGTTCCCCTCCTATTCTTTCAGAGCCAGAGCTGGAGCTGGAGCTAAAATGCAGCAACGAAAACAACAATGACAGACGGGCAGAAAGACAGATGGAGGACTGGAATGGACAACAGAACAACAGATGGGCCGGCCTGGCGGCGGACCGCGAGGGATATGGACGTGTGTCCATCTCATTCGTGGCCCGTAGGCAGGTATGCTTGTCTGTCGAACAGACTGACAAACCAATCAACAAATGGACAGACTGACGGACAACTCTGGGCACAGCAAGCTGCTGGAGTACGCTTAAGCAATGTACTTGGCCCCACTTGCTCAGTCTTCTCGGATGGGACTTTAAACTGAGGTCCCGTCATACAGTGCCCATCACTGTGTGAACGTGAGCAAGGGTTAGGTAGGCAAGAAATTTCGGCATAGTCAAAGTAAACCGGATGCTGAATGGATCCCTCCTCGGATGGAACCACGCAACATACGGATTACAAAACCAAAACCAAATTGCTAGAATTAGAATCTTTCGGAATTTTCGAGGGGACTATGGAGGGATGTAACCCGGATGACTGATCGAGTTCGTCCTCGGACGGACACAGTCACCATACGGGCTACCTAACCAATCAAAATCAAACAAGTGCGCGCTGGTGCCTGCTCGGATGATGGCCAGAAGACCAAATGGGTCCCAGGACCCGAAAGACCCCACACCCCAACCTCCCCACTCCCCCCAAAGGGGCCGGGAGGTCTCTGACCTAAAGCCCCCCCCCCTTGGGTGCATCAGGTCATAAGACCGTACGCACCTCCACCGACCCAACACCTACCCCATCCCTTCCCCACCCCCGTTAGGTCCAGGTTAGGCCATCCCCATTACACACGCCCAAGCATGAGGAGCAACAAAAAAAAGCCATGGAAAAGAACAGCAACATGAGACAAAATCGAGAAACAACGATCAACACACACACACACACACACACACACAGAGAGAGACACAAGCTAATGCACAAACCGACGTCACAAGAATTCACAAGAATTCAACAGAAACCATAAAGGCCAGGCGTGAGTCTAGACCCTAGCATTGGGAACTAGCATATAAACGCCTCAAATATTACAACACACACACACACACATAAGCCGAAACCGGAATCAAAAAAGCTCACGACCGGAACCGAAGATTAGTCAGTCGCATGGTATATGTATTTTAGCCTGGTTCCCTGTCTCATTTTTTGTTGATTTTTCCTCATTATACGTACGTAGATGTTATCTATATACGCTCACTTCGTTTCGCTTCGCGCGAAGCCATCGCTCAACACGTTCGCTATTATGCTGATCCCCAGGGCTATCAACATATCGGCTATATGCTGCGTTGCGTTAGTACCTTGAAAATATAGACTAGTGACAAAGACCACAAATTACCACCGGGTGATATTGACCGCTGGGCCTAATAGGCTGGACCTAACATGTATAAATCAATAAATCCTGACAGAATAAAATAACTCATACTCATCTTCTGAACGATGTTAAGCACTTTTGTTTTCAACTAACAGCTTTGGATTTGTCAGACTAAAGGTTATTTTGTCTTTGACCACGTGTGTGATGCGCATACAACATGCGGTCCTGATAATTTGAATAGATAATGAAATGTTGCTGGGTCGTAATAAACAAAGCATGGTTTACATAGTGGTTCTGTGTTCATTCCAGACAATTTAATATATTTTAAAATGCAATTAGTATTTGTAGCCAGTGAATGATGCGAAAATATTATATGGAGAGAACATTGACTGAACATTATTCTGAAAACAATACAATAAACAAAGTTAAAATTACGTAAACCACCATCCTAAAGGCATCAACGTGTGCTTAAGCAAAATTGCATTATTGTCACTTTCTAAGGGCTAGGTTAATTGAATGCCGCTATAGATAACGCTGGCGGCAATACCACTATTTCATCCATAGAAGTGTTGACATCTTAATGACATAATTGTATCTCTACCATTGACTGAAACGGCATCTTCTGTTATCAGATATCAATCCATGATCGGCTGCGCGCAGAGGTGTTCGACATTCACAATGCCAATGCAAATACACATTAACGTCATCATCAACACATACACAGTGTGCGGAAAAAGTGAGCTACCATTCTGCTCTTTTCACTTAAATCCTGCTATTATATGAAGCTTTTAGCAAAAGCATTGACGTAAAATACCAACCTGTACATATGAAGCTGACAATCTGTTGGATTGACTATTAATCTATTGCTGACCTATTCAAAGACAGACCTGATAATAGCGACGAGCAGTGAGATTATAGACAATGTTCTGTCATGTAACGGTGTAGCTCATTAAATGTCAATCACAGGCGCGTAGGGTTAGTATCGCTCTTATGGAACCTATTTTTGGTATCGATTCATGCATATAACCCGTAAATGCGCTCCTTGATGAAAGAAATAAAAACAACATAATCTCCATGATGGACCAAACAGCAAAGGTAGAAATATCACATGGTTAATGTCCCTAAGCCAGAGGGGAAATGACATTGTCACGCATAGTATGGAGTCAGTGGTCTGTGTGATTTCAAACAATATATGTTATTCTGATTACGTTTCAATTAAGATCCAGCTCGGGGATAATGTTGCTCACCTATATGATCATCTGAGACACATTCTTTCGCAGACCGATTATCGGTTATGTATAGGTGAGGTAAGAGTGTGCAATCCATAATGGACTGAACCAATACCAGACTCTAGGTTATACATTTATATACAGTCCAGCTAATTGAAGGCTGGTCAAAATGTCTTAGCCACAGAACACACATATTAATTAATGCATGGCAACTGTAAGTGCAGGCGTTCTAATCAACTCGACAAGCTTATTCTAACGAAGTTGACTAGCTGTTGTTGCTGTACGTGGCATGACAGCAACAACTCACACCAATTTTAAAATCTTCAACCAAATGTTAGTTAAATTGCACACTTACCACAAAAACATGCAATTCAGACGTTTACCGTCAGATATGTGTCCCTTTCGCCTAGGATCTAGTTCATTTGATTGTGACGTCAGCTTACAATTGACGTATTGTGATTTTGTTGTCAGATACTCGAGTGGGAGAGCAGACACTCTTCACGGCGCTTTGTATATCTTTGGTACCACAGCATCAGCTCAAGATGAAACCAATTGTTATCTAAGACACAACCAACAATGGGAAATTGACAAATGCGCATGAACGAATAAACTATTAGTAATAAGAGAACCGATACAGTAGCACCATATGCGGCTTTGTTAAAGTTGGCAACGATTTGGCAGATGGAAGCACGCCGACAGATGGACTTATGTTAGCGGCGAGTCGCATAAAAATCGTAATCTTGTAGTACGGTATACTGAACCATATTTGTATCAGTTTTTCCTTTACAAATGAGATAAATCGTGAAGTAAATGATTGCGCACACGATACTGTGGATGGTGTATCCACAATAAAACACGAGAAATATTCTCTCAGAGTGCAGCTCTACGGAGCTATTTATCATCTATATTTAGAGGCGTTAGTGACTGGGTCTTTGTCAGTGCAGGCGCCGTATTTATTTCATAACAGTAATAGGAAATGTTACCCACCTGTGCCAATGGGTGTTACCGCTAAGGTTAATCATATTTCTCGGATCAGTGTCGATAATATCACAGAAATCAGGTTCATAACATTTGTTAGCAAGCTAATACACAGTGAACATACATAATTTAATGTGAATCAGGTCTATCTGAGATTCTCCTTGGTGAGTGAGCAGGTCACATATACTTGCCCAATAAAATGAGAAAACGAAAGAGAGCTGGGGAGAGGGAGGGGAAGAAGAAGGGGAGAGAGAGAGGAGAGAGAGAGAGAGAGGAGAGAGAGAGGAGAGAGAGAGAGGGAGAGACAGAGTGAGAGAGAGAAAGAGAGAGAGAGGGAGAGAGAGAGAGAGAGAGAGAGAGAGAGAGCGAGAGATAGTGGGGAAATCTCTTCGTACACGGAGTGATATCAGTAGATTTAACAAATTTGCAAATTTTGCAACACTGACATGTGTAAGCTTTCCGAGATCACAGGCTCATTTTGCTCTGATGTCACATATTTCATCTCTTGATAAGTTTCCCGTCTCAACGCGATCTTTCGTTCCTGATCACTGGCCTCTGCCAACTAGTCTTAATTTGAATAAAGTAGCCTAACCACATGCCTCAACTGCATCAACGCTTTATCTTAAGCTAACCACTAACTGTTCTGCAGCATTCTTGACTAGCCTAAACCGCTTGTGTGAATGGCATTATATAAAATGTACCATCTTTCACCAATTCTGTTCATGTTTTTCGATGATTTGGCGCTTCGCTGGTTCCTAGCTACATATTTGTTGTTGTTTGTTGTACTAGTGTGCAGTGTACTGCTGTTTTGGTGATGTTTATTGTGGCCAAAGTGCAAAATATTAGTGTGGAGGATATAGGTAAGAATGGTTCTACCTATACGTCCGTGTTGGTTAATGGATCGTTTGCATGTGCTTCATTAGTCCCACAGAAAACAGGTGGTCGCAACTTCCATTGCCACGAGGTTTTCGTGATTTAGGCTTTACATGATACATCTAGCCATTATTCCTGCCACGAGACTATTAATCAGATATAATTGCCCCTGACATTTGCACTGTGGTAAACACCAAGTCATGACATCGTGTATACCAGAAGATCAGATACCTGCACTGCAAACTGAGTGTGTGAGAGAGCGAGAGAGAGAGAGAGAGAGAGAGAGAGAGAGAGAGAGAGAGAGAGAGAGAGAGATGGGGAGGAGAGAGAGCGATGTCTAGGACTGGAGTGACATATAAAAGTTAGATGATGTTAAACCAGCATCCGTCCTGAACGAAAATTACACATGTTTTAGTTATTGATTTGTTTCCAGATATACGGCATGTCATCAATGTTACAAGCCAATGCGAGTAGCACTACCGTTATGGGAAACATTTGACAAAACATAGAACTCTATGAGGTGATTCAAGACAAGCTAATATATTCTTATGTATTAGACTTAATGTTTGTGACTGGCGAATGATGTGAAAATAGTATATGGTGAAAGCATTGACTGAGAATTATTCTTCAATAAGAAGAAATGTGTAATCAATTCGCCAAAACATCATGCTAGCGCCACCAGCGTGCAGGTAAAACATTGCATAATTGTCACTCTCCATGTGATGAGTTAATTGAACCCCGCTATATACAGTGCTAGAGCTAACACCAATATTTCACCCAGAGATGTGTTGAGACATTAATACAAGGATTAAATGGCTACAACTGACTGAAAGGCTGGGTTGTTTTTTTATCAGATATCAATTCCTGCTCATCTATGCATAGAGACCTACGATGTTAATGTCATCGTCACCACAAACACAGCATACGGAGAAAAGTATTTACCATTTTGCACTTTTCATTAAAGACTGATACTGCATAAAGCTTTTAGTAAAGACATTGGCTTGAAATTTTGACTTGGACAGAGGAAGCTGACAATCTATTAGCAAAGACGAGCATTCAATCGCTGATCTAATCATAAACAGATCTGATAATAGCGGGGAGCAGTGGAATTATAGGCAAAGTTCACTGATGTAACTGGGTAGCTTATTAGATGTCAATAACATATATTTGGATACATGAGATGATGGTGGTTCACTCAGGAACGCGGGGTTAGGATCGGCCTTATGGAATCTATATTCATGTTGTGCATCGATTCATGCACATAATCCTTATATGTGCAGCTTTATAAACCAAATGCACATAATCCTTATATGTGCAGCTTTATAAACCAAATACAACACAACAGAGTTTCCATAATGAACTGAACAATAAAGTTGGACACAATCATATAGTTAACGCCTCTAAGCCAAATGGAAAAGCGCATTGTCACCGAAGGCATGGCATTTGACAGACCATAGATGCAATAGGCTGTGCCATTTCAAACAATACACTTACATGTTATCTGTAGTTGAGGTAAGAATGTGGAATCCATAATGAACAGACACAAGTGGAACAGCTACCACACTCTATGCTATACAATTACAGGTGATTTAATCAAAGGCTGACGAGACTTTCCTAACCACTGACCACGCATAATGCCTGTCGATGGATAGAGCAGGCCTACTAATATTCTCGTTACGCCAAAGCCAAAGGAGGGAGGGGGAGTACAAGTAATTTTTGAAAACACGTTTTCTAAGCCTCCCAAGACGGCAACATGCACATAGCTTAAGAATACACAGTTTTCAGCCATTTATTTTCAAATATATTCTGCATCATCTAGATGTACATCCCCGAAAATGTAGTTAATGGTATTTTATTGTTCAAAGCATCAGAGTTTCGGATTACAGACTACAGATACTGCTCTCTTTAATAAAACACGGTTATGAACACAAGCAAATAACAGTATTACATTAGAGAAATTGATGGACGAACAATTACTTCTTGTCAGCATAAGCACTTAAGCCTAGGAATGAAACCGTATCCTGCTGCACGGGAAAATGAAATTGAAGTGGATTCCGATGAAATAAATACGCAAACGACATTATTTTATTGAATAAGAAGCATGCAATGTCATGATGCATTTTGGTAATGTACGATATCGTTCCTCAGATTGTAAAGAAAAGAAAAACACGCTTTGAAACATGTTTGATAGGAGTTAGTAAACCTCATTTGCAATGTTACATATTTTTCAAGTGTTAGTTTTAGCTGCCAGTTAAAATTTGATTCAAAGAACTTCACCAACGTTAAATTTGGACAACAAGTTGTTTTGTCACGCTTTCGTTGCCATTCTGTACGCACAGTTTGATAACCTACATTTTTCGAAGGAAAAAGTCATAATACGATTGTTTTCTTCGCCGCATACAGGATCCACATGTGTCCAATTGATGGCATATCACTGTTAATATGCAAGCGCCTGGAGTACTGACCTCCCGAGTTGATATGCAGTATTCTCCAATAGTACATCGTTGTAATAATGATATATTTAACCATTTGAACCCGGAATTCCCAGAATATCAATTTGAATCTAACTATGCACGGACGCTGTGGAACATTCTAAAACCAAGTTGACATCAGCAGCAGCAACCTTTTTTGTATTTTAAACTAATTTTCGTATTTAGCCTTTCAGGTTCAAAACGTTAAGTGAGTTTTCATATAACTAATGGAGGGATACGATCTGTCAGCCAAGTATCTGACGTCATAATCAAATACGTCACTTGTTGCTTGAAGTCACAATCAAATGTCGTGGGTCTATCACCAAAGGGGCAAATGTCCGACAGGAAGGGTCAGAATGGCATAACTTTAGGAAATTTACAAATTATTAAATATTTTCTTGAATATTATCAAATTAATTTGACTGTAGCTGCTATAGAAAGCAATACCTCCCAGTAAATTTAGATTCGAAATATTCACCAACTTACCGGGATAGTTAATTTGCAATTGATATAGCTGGAATTCAGTGTGCAAAGTGTTAGCATCAGACACACGCACACAAATTTGGCGGAGCTTAGCTAGAGAAGGGCGGACATATCGAAAAATATTGTCTCTCTGACAGGTGTGATGGTATATTGTGGGTGAGTCTGTTGAATATGAATGTCCTGCTACTGTCCTAAGGAAATGCACTATTGTCTATCTGACAGGTGTGATTGTATATTGCGACATTGAAGAGTCTGTTGAATATGTCCTGCTACTGTCCTAAGGAAATGCACTATTGTCTATCTGACAGGTGTGATTGTATATTGCGACATTGAAGAGTCTGTTGAATATGTCCTGCTACTGTCCTAAGGAAATGCACTATTGTCTCTCTGACAGGTGTGATGGTATATTGCGACATGGAAGAGTCTGTTGAATACGTCCTGCTACTGCCCTAAGGAAATGCACCATTGTCTCTTTGACAGGTGTGATGGTATATTGCGACATGGGAGAGTCTGTTGAATACGTCCTGCTACTGCCCTAAGGAAATGCACTATTGTCTCTTTGACAGGTGTGATGGTATATTGCGACATGGTAGAGTCTGTTGAATATGTCCTGCTACTGTACTAAGGAAATGCACTATTGTCTTTCTGACAGGTTTGATGGTATATTGCGACATGGACGAGTCTGATGAATATGTCCTGCTACTGTCCGAAGGAAATGCACTAGTGTCTCTCTCACAGGTGTAATGGTATATTGCGGCATGGAAGATTCTGTTGAACATGTCCTGCTCCTCTCCTAAGTAAATGCACTATTGTCTCTCTGACATGTTTGATTGCATATTGCGATATGGAAGTCGCATGTCCTAATCTACAACAGAAATGGACAGTAGATGTACAGAGGTACAAACACGCCATTCTATTTGTCAATAACAGGTTCTAACTTAAACATAGTATATGTCAATCAACACGTCGTGCAAATCATATTTTACTGGGGGCATCCTTTCTTCCCATGCTCCAAGTGTGTGTGTGTGATTATGGTCGTTTAAATTTATCCTTCTGTAAAATATGTGTGTATTCTTTTGCCGACCGAACTGGCCATCACCCATAGTGATTTTGCTGTCTCTATTAAGCTTCACCAACAAAGACAAATCTTTGTGAATAAAATCTGGCCGTTTAACGTTTATTATAAGTTAGCGAACCGTACACGGTTTCTGAGAGAAACCTATATAGAATCAATATAGCATTGCCGGGAACCTCTTTAACTATATGTATTTAAACTAAAGAATGACCAATTTTAACTCGATAGGATCGAATATGCGGGAAATCCAAACATTAATTACCGAATTTGAGGGTCGTGGCGTAATTGTGAAAGACATATACCACATATCGGGAAGCCAGTACTAAAAATGGGGAGCTGAATATCTTTCGACAAGATGGAATAAAAAGGTGATGAATTAATCTATGGGAAGTTGATGTTTCCTTAAGCAGTATCAACTCTTAATCGAATTGCTATTAACATTTACAGCTGCTACTATGCTTAGTTTCCTTAAAGTCCTGACCGTTGAAATACGGTACTGCACTAGGATACGCATTTGTGCTCTGTTTGCTAATGCACTTAGTCTCCTATGCATGAATATTGACAGTTGTACCCGACTTCTTGTCAGCCATGATATGAATGGACGTGCCAAATTTTGCGATTCCATCTTGCATTCAAAGGTTATGGTATAAAATGCATATTCCATACGATATGGCCTATATATTTAGGACTTTAAGCTGAAACTCAATGTTCTTAGAATACTTAACCAGACAACACCATGAGCAGGTGCTCACTCACCACTCTGCGCTCTGTTCACCAATTCACACAGTGGCGTGTAACTTAGGCATGTGCTCCCTTCAAACAGAAGCTCAATTTACCTCTAGCGAGCCACAATATGAATCTGTGTGCCAAATTTGGGAATTCTAATTTCTTGCTTTTCACCAGAATTGTATATTCTTGTTTGCAATTAGTAACACCGTGGCCTACTTTTTACTGTCTGACCTGGACCTCAAAATCCTTCTAGCTAGTCACGACATGGATGGCTATGTAAAATTGTGTGATTCTTACATTCCAGAGTTCTGGTCACAATGCATATTCCAGTATACACTTAGTGACACCATGGCCTAAAGATGTAAGGCTTTAGGCTGACTCACAAAGCTCATTTACCCTGCCACAATCTGAGTCCGTGTGACAAATTTGAAGATTCTATCTTCTTGCATTTCAGGGCTATCGCCAAAATGTGCATTCTGTGATGCAGCTAGTGACGCAGTGACTGTAGAGTTTATTATTCTAACCCCATGATCAAAACCCAAATTTCTGCATAAACGACACAGATAGACAGACATGTATACAGATAGACAAACAATCGGGCGGGCCGGTGGGCGCGTTGATGGGTGGGCGGGAGGATGGGCAGGCAGGCGAGTGGATTTGCAGGTGGGTGATCATGCTTGTGGTCAGGTGAGCAGGTGCGCGACTGGTGGACGGGAAGGCAGGTGGGTAGGTGGTTGGGCAGACAAACAGTCCGGTAGGCAGGCAGGTAAGCAGACTGGCAGGCAGGCAGGCTGGACGGTTGGAAGGCAGATACTGACCTCACGCAGGCCATTGCCATGAGTAATTACAACTGGCAATCAGAAGAAGATAATAAATAAGAGATGAGTATGTTGTTATCATTTCCATCTTACCGATAATAATATGAGACACTGTTCATTTGTATACAAATAATTCCAGCATTCCTGTAAATAAATCATCATTTATCTGTCACAATCCATTTAGTAATGGCTTATCAGATCTGACCCGGAGATTCGTTGTTGTCTGGGGTATCGATGCATGAAGCCGTCACCATACACAATATGTCTGACATCGTCATGTCAGCCAGGAGAACATTCAACTCAGAGTTCCTCGGGCTAGCGGTCATAATAGTCCGTGAGCTGGAGGGGTCCAGCTGGATACGTACATCCCCGCCACTAATTTCTAACAGCTTTCGATGTCCTCTTTAGGATTATGTAAGTTAACATGTGATAAACTGGGACTCAATATGGTTTTTGATGGGTTATATTAGAGTTAATACCCACAGTGAAGCAGACCGTATTAAAGGGTAGGGGTATTAAAAACTAAGATATATTTTGATAGAATCATTGTAGATTAGTGATCGACCACTCAAACTGTTGCTTGTAGTATCGTCTATGATTGCATATGGTTTACATGCAAATCAGTTTTATAACGATGTCAGCAGAGATCAAAAGGTCACAAATCTTCGCCACAGCTTAAAATCTAGCAACTGTGTGTTGCTATCACTAACCAAGAACCAGTAAAGGAGCATTCTAGTTTTAACAGCTTAAGATTGATTAAAAGGCACCATTTGATAAATATAATGAGTAAAGTTTTATTCATTTAATAGAATATTGTTACTATGACAACTGACAGAACAGACAATTTTTGAGAATCGATGAAAAATACATTCATTGTAAATTAATTAAGTAGATTTTGATAGAATCGTTGTAGATTAGTGATAAACCAATCAAAATGTTGCTTATAGTATCGTCTACGATTGCATATGATTTCCATGCAAATCACTTTCATAATGAGCTCAGTAGAGGTCAAAAGGTCACAAATCATCGCCATGGCTTAAAATCCAGCAACTATATGTTGCTATCACTGACCAAGCACCGGTAAAGGCCTTTTATGGCCAAATGATGGTAGTTCATTAAGTTTAATGGCACTTCGACCACCTGTCAAAGGAACCACCGCCATTACTACTCACAAGCGCGTGGCCATTATAGACAGTCTTGATTTTATTCTAAATATTTAGGACCAATTTTTCATAAAAGCTCTGTAATATTTAACAGATTTAAACCTAACACGAAGTATCATCATTCAAAATGAGATGGCTGGATAAGTAGTAGTGTAGCGGTGTAATACTGTAATCTAGGACCAGGAGAAAGAACCTAAAGGAGCTGTGAGGGAGCACATGAACTCGTTTGGTCGAACATGTCCGAACGAGTTATAACTCTGTAAAATTCCACCCCACCCCCGATCACTCCCGACTTCTCTGCACATCGTAGCTTTATTCACTAATGATCTTCGATAAAAAAAAAAATAAAAAGACCTGTTCTGATAGGCTGCGACCTCATTTTGGAGCTGCCACCATATGTGTCATGCCTCGTTATATCTGTCAATCATCATCCATTAAACGTGTAAATCATTGCCACCAATCAATAGATCTCCATTCCAAACAGCGGCAGGGCAATAAAGTGTGATGACATCATCACAATTTGAGTAAGGACACACGCTCTTTTTCCCCCCCAAATACTCGATCTTTATTGGTCGAAAAGTTTTGGCGGGGAAAAAAGGTGATTGTAGCCTACTATGCAAGTGAAATGACGTCATCAACTATCATCCAACCAGAACAGCCGTTTAGTGGCATGCATATCATTGAGATTAGAGGGATTGGGCTTGTAAGGTGTTCTCGAACAGATGATAGTACGGTGGCATGGTAGCAAATGAAAAGCACTGGTGATAGGCCATCAGCTTGCGGTGATCCTGTTAATGTTTCAAACTGGGCAGAAAGCATTGATTTGATGCGATCATTTAATTTTGTGTTTGCTATGCGAATCTCATCAGGCATAGTTCGGCATTTTCGCATCCAGTTGGCTGGAGAAATTGAAGGACGCGTGGTCTCTTCGTTGTATCAAATGCACAGGACATGTCGATTCCCATCTTGTAGAAGGCCCACTGCTTTGATAGTACTACTGAGGTCAACATGCGTTGTGCTCAGACTATGTTAGCGCGGCTACGTCCTTTCTTAAAATCACTCGGCCAGTTTCCAGTAAATTTGCAAATCTTATCTCTGAAACGAGATAATGTCACATTTGATATAAGTTCTCGGATGCTGTTCAAAAGCTCTATTGGTCTCAGCTTGGATAGATGTCCCAGTAGTTTTTTAGGCTTCTCCCACAGTATCGCAAGTAAGGTGTTGTTCAAAGGCAAAGTTGATGACGTGTGTGATTCGTATCGAGATGGTATTATTGGCATATTTAAGGAGTTCGTTATTAATCCTGTCAAATTGGTTCCAAAACATCCAATGTAATATTTCGCACGCCTTTAAGATGTTGCTGTATGATGTCTGTCTGATTGAAATGAAAAAAATATCGGCTGCTACAGAAATTTCTTCGAGGCATAGATGGTTATCTGGCCCACATGGGCCAACCCCATAAATCCTCACCGGTTCAAGCAATTGATAAAAGATGAAGGAAAATATCCAGTTTTTATAACCGAGAAATGCTGACATTATTTGGCTCAATTTTAACACAACCAAGGATCTTAAGGTGAATAAAGATGTCCAGACGTTGGCCGTGATCTGGATTAATGGATCCATTCAGATAAAATATTGTATTGCTAGATAACTTGGAAACCGGTGATCCGATTCAGCTAAAATCTTTACATCAGAATGGATGTCATCGCACATTAGAATTTCACATTGTTGTTCATGATGAGAAAGATCCGGAAAATCAGAAAATGTTTTACAATAAAACCAATGAAACAGTGTGAACAATGAAATATAAACAGGATTTACTAGACGATGTTACTGGTTATGCCAACAACAGCTTCCACTGAAATTTATTTCAAAATGTCCAACATCTTCCAAATCAAGATACTGAGATATCAGGCCTGAAACTATTAAAGCAATGCAGTAATCGTTGTTGGACTTGTGGACAAGCAGTCGTTTCACCCGACTGCCTTACATTAAATCCGATGCTACAAGTTCTGAAATCGTGAGGCACAAAACTGGGCTCCTTTGAAGTAAAGATCAATAAAAGCTGGCCCCTGCAGGGACTATAAGAATGTGTGTATTCAAATATTGCCGGTTGCGACATCACTAACCTGTTGGTACATTATTAATTTAGTGCTATTCCTATTTGATCTATAACTGGGCTTGCAGCAGCTGTTAGCACGGTATGGATATATTCTATATGAATAATTTGGCATTACCTTTCATCTTCTAACTATTGCCTAAGCTCACTGCCCTATAGATGCTTATTGTAAATTGTATTACTGTACGGCATTGCCTCATTGCTGGTTTTATATTTAGCTCTTTTGAAATTTTGTCTTCGGGATATATTCACAGTAATATTCAATAAAGCCATTGGATCACTAACATATTACATTAAGCTGATTTTCCAGGAGCGTGTACACATTAAATTCCTAAATTAGTTGGACATAAATCCCATAACCAAAGAAGTAGCCTACAATTTATCAAATGGAAATAAGATTAGGTAATAAGGTTTTAGTAGCGGTATGCTTCAACCGTGTGACTTGCACACAAGCTTAGCACCAATTAGTGTAACCCACTGACATATTAACACATGTTACCTACATGAACTGTCATGTCAGTTTGTGACTAACTGAGAATTTGTATGTTGCTTTAGTTTACCCACCTGTCGGTGTATGCTGTTGTTGTTTTGGTTTCCAACAATGCAATGTGTAATATGTAGGAATGCCTAAGAGTGGTTCATGGAGTGTCACCCAGATATCTAAAATTATTATCAATTACTTCACACGTTGCCGGGTATTGAAAGGTCTGTTACTGAAGTATTGAAATTGTACGGGTCTTTAGGAATTTTCAATTTAATAGCCATCATGTTGCGCATTTTGAAAGCAATAGGATAGTATAGCATCCCCACCACCCCACCCCCCCCCCCCCTTGCATTAGTTTCAAAATGTTCAACCGCTTAATACTTAACTTGATATTTAGATTCCAGGAATTCATATTTCAAAGTTTCAAATCGATTCTAATACGGCTAAAATGATGGCGGAGCTTCGCTAAAATGGGTGAGCCATAGCTAGAAAATGATCCATCTATTAAACCTGCGACGCGACAGTAAATCTTACAACGACACCCCTGTCATTCATAGTGTGGTAAATGGGTATTTCACATTTTAATATTATGATTTTATGGTGGGGTGGGTGGGTGAGGGCACTTATCAGACCTATAGACACAAGCTGAAAGCAGTCCCCAGCATTGCACCCAATCAATGACTATGGAGTAATTTTCACATGTTATTGTTTCCCTTTTGTCTCGGTGATACTGGTGTTAGAAGAGCTGCATCACGTGTGCATTCAAACCGAGAGAAACAGGTGAATGACCGATATACGGACAGTTGACATATTCTCTCTACCTAGACCCAACCAGGGAATCGAACCCACAACTGGCAATAGCGCCTAACATTATAGTCCACAAACGCTTCCACCAGTCCAACGCCGCAGGATTATGGAAATCATTTGGCGTTGATCTGGTGATAGCATTTGTGAGCTACGATGCTAGGTTGTATCTGCCAGATGTGGATTCGATTCCCCGTCAATGCTAAATACCATAGTGCCACAAATACTTGGCATTAGCTATGATTATGCTATTCTTACATGTGTTTCTATGTGAACCATGATTAACTTCAGCAGAAACACATTTTTTCTGACAGTGGGGTGGGTGGGGTGTATGTGAGATATTTGTCATTAGTGTCATGAACGAAACTGAACCAGTGGAATAGCAACATCGAGCTGCTATTGGTTCTAAAGACGGATGATGCATAACAAGAAGCTGGTTCTCGTTTGTATTTTTATGGATAATCTTCTACACCATTCACTTTCCACCCTGCTATAATCGCGGGTTAGATTGCTTTGTCATAAATGATCAAGATGTGACCGGCAGACAAATTAACTGGTAAATTGTTGACACACCAACGTTTTGGATTTGCGAGTGGTCACCAATAAACTTAGAATACACATTATTCAATATAATGGGCCAATGTAATAGCTTGTCAGCTTTTGTTTTAACGTTACACTTGATATAATTGATGCATAACTGAAATGTCATTTCAGAAAGATAGCTCTGAAATGCATATATTGAAGTATCCATCTCTAGCTGTGCCCCGCCCATTCCTAAATGAACACCTGCCACGCTTTGCCCGTGTTGCGATCGATCGATTTCCTGAAAATTATGCAGGTAAGCTGTTGAATATGGCAGCAACAGTGCCCAGTTAAATTAGTTTCAAAATATTAAACATAGTGGGCATTAAGTAGTAAAGACATACAATTCGTATACATGGCGGACTTTGAAAAGTTCATGGCTGACTTAGCGACGCCATTCATTACGCATTTTAATTGTGATGTCAGCCTATGTGTAACGTAATTCGTTATGACGTCATATACTTGAGTGACAGATCAGATTGTATTCATCCATAAATTCCATTGATGATTCTTAGCCGTCATCAATGAAAACAGCAATGCATCTCCCAGCGTACTAGGCCGTGGAATCTATGGCAACACTCCTGCGTGCTATGATGATACATACAACTTTGGGATCAACACATGCATCACTAATTTGGAAATATGGAAAGAACTAACATTTAAGCAAAGTGGATAGTTATATTCCCAAACAGAGGCTGCTTAACACTTTGATGACGAAGCCGGTCAAAACCGACCTCTGCAGTGACCATGATGAATGCCCATTTGCAGGCCGAGAGAAGGCTATTTTCTTTAGGATTTACCACTAGAATGACTGGATCGGTTACGGAGTCAATTATATCAGTAGTAAATTTACAAAAAAAATAGTCTTTTCTTGGCCTGCAAATGGGCATTCAATAAGCAAATATCTTGATTTTCCTGTCAAACTTTAGCCATTAAAGGGTTAATAAAACTAACGAGTGTGTAGCGTAGCTGAGATAGAAGGACTATTTGTTTAAATCCAGGAGCATGTAGCATAGAACATATGAGCATAGTGGATAGCCATTCCTCCAGTCATCATTATTGATCATTCATACCATATAGTAGATTCAAATCCTAGGATCTCACTTTACAGTAATGATATATGTAAGCCGTTGGATATTTTGAATTCGCTTTGACTAAAAGCTGGGAGCAGCAGCAACCATTTTCTCCATAATGCGCCCGATAAGCGGGCCCCACAACTAATTAGCCCTGGGCCCTAAATAGATTTAATCCTGCTCTGAAAGTAAGAATAAAAGAATACATGGCAGAATCATGTTATCATAGTCTTTTTGCACAAAATTAAACATATATGTTCTCGTTACATTAGTCTGAGTCAACATAGTATTGTAACACATCATTTTCAAGGTAAGTATACGTGTAAGCTGGTGGAGATTTTGAGAATATTTTGACCGCTATGTTAGCACGAAAGCTCAGTCAAATTAGTTTCGAAATATTTAACATAATATTTATTGCATCTTAAATCCACAAAAGAGTTACCTTTCGTACACTCGACGGTATACAGTTAGAGCACCTCGCACAAGAACATACATATTGCGATGACTTATCGCGCGCGTTGCAACCACAATATCCATTCATTTTACGTTTACTTGTCGCTATTACAAACTTTTGCCGAATTGTATGATCACTGCTATCACAGTATTTATTCGTTTTCTTTCGTCTGATCATTTGACATTTAGCATTCTTCATGTCCATATTGTAATCTGCCATATTGTTAATCATTAGAGGTATTAGTTTCTTATTAATTAATAGCCATGCAAATAGTCTCCTTCTTGCTTACCGGAAGGTCATCTGTTCCTGTCTCTTATTTGCGATTCGGGGAAATATATTGCTTTGCTCGATCTACTATTGTCCTTTCGTTTAATAATACTTGTTTGACACCTTTAAAGTTGTTGGTGTTCTAAACCATCCTGTTGATGTTTGAAGCCTTCAGAGTTGTTGGTAGTTGGCCTAAAATATCAATGTGAAGACTCACATAGGATTCTTCTGCCAGAGGTTTTGCAACTGGCGATTCCTATATGACGTCATAATCAATTACGCTACATGCATGCTAACGTCAAAATACATAGTGATGTATCTAGTCCGTCAAGAGTGGATTTGCTATTTAATAAACATTCTGTTGTGTAATGTACAACGAATTTAACTGTGCGCTGTCGCTGCCTTACGATGCAACAGCGCCCGGTCAAATTAGTTTTTAAATGGTCAACAACTTGTTTGCATTGTTACTTTAAAATTGTGCTTTTGGGAATTCAGTATTCAAAGTATATAAATTGATTCTGGCATGCGGGTGACCGTGGGCGAATCTTAGCTAGAGATGGACTGGGCACAGCTAGAATCCGAGCCGGTGTTCCATCAGTGATTGTGGGCTCCTCACATTCGTGCCTGTATCTTCTGGATTCTTTATCATCTCCCGGTAATCCTATATCTTAGGAGATATTACCTACATGGAGTGATATTATCAAATCCAGGTCGGCGTTTTTCATCAGTGCTGATATTTCCTCTCGTATTATCAATGGATCGCTTTTCTAATAGCGTTCATTTGCTAGGATCTAGGATATTTATTAATGTATCCCATTTGTGAGCATGAACTACTGGATTGATATCACCTCTGCCTGGTGTGGCGTGAGTTCATTGTTACATCCATGATGATGTAGGCAGGTCAACAGAACATACACTGCATCATGTATGTACACATCACTAGTCTATTACAATAGCGAGGCTTGAATAATACTATATCACATAATGCTGCGTAAGTCTGTCTAGCCAGCTGAACTGCTAGGCTTAATCAACTGTCGTTATAATGCAAGGTAAGAAAAAATGTATAATGCCACGTACATTTAGTTAGTAGATGGCTCTTTATTCCCAACAGATATGATGGACGTTGCAGTTAGATTTTGAACGTTAGTCAATATGTTTTCAGAATAACTAACGTGTGTCTAATAATATGTCATATTATACATCGTCCACAAGAATGTCAAGAATAAACAATATCCTGTTTAATAATAGACACTTATTCCGTTAGTCATCACTGTGATTCTGTTGCAAATGTGGTATATGGCATTGCAGATAATATCCGCACACGCTAGTCATTACTGTACAAATGCCGAAAACATACAATTCCAATTCCGATAATAAGAAAACAATTATCTGTAAATATTCTCTTCCATAAGTTATGAGTGAATAGTTCTCAGTTAAACAGGAAACTTAAACAGAACGAAACAAATGCAAAAAAGATAGCACGTACGTGTAAAGGCACAAAACGCCTATTATTGGCAACATAGGTATATGATATGATTGCTTTCTTTATAAAAAAGAAAAGCATAAACATATTTCAAAAACCCTTTCCCCTGAATGGGATATGTTATTTGTTATTTGGGAGAAGTAGCATGCCTCATCTAGACTGGTGTGTATTCACGAGTCCAGGACACGGTTATTCTGTTCTCCTAATGGTTCAGCATTGAAAAAGTCAGACAGAATACAGGATATTTCTATATTAAATATGTCCCTATTTCTGGTATATTAAACATTTCAGCCCAGGAGACCCGATACACCCATGCTTTAAGAAATATTCGGTTAGATTTTTTGAAATTAACGTTTAATGGAACTTGGTGTTAGCTAAAGGATGCAGCAGCTTCCAGTCAAATTCTTGTCAAACTACTCGCCATTTATTGTTGTATTGAAATAAAGATCCTTGATCAGTTGTCTCCCGTATTTCTCCATGTAAAATATCTCTCTCTCTCTCTCTCTCTCTCTCTCTCTCTCTCTCTCTCTCTCTCTCTCTCTCTCTCTCTCTCTCTCTCTCTCTCTCTCTCTCTCTCTCTCTCTCTCTCTCTCTCTCTCCCTCCTTCCATCTGATATTTCTCCTCTCTCCATCTCCGTTTCCGTCTCCATCTCTCCCTCCCTCCCTCCCTCCCTCCCTCCCTCCCTCCCTCCCGCCCTCCCTTCTCTCCTCGTTCCTTCCCTCCCTATTTCCCACCACCCTCCCTCCCTCTCTCTCCCCCTCCTTCCCTCCCCTTCTCCTCCGCCCCATGGCCCCCTAGTACCCCTCGCCCATCGCTCCTCGCTCCCCTCTCCCCTCACCCCGCCCGCTCACATTCACTCACATCGCTCCCCTCGCTCGCCCATCTCTTTTTTCCTTTCCATTGCGTTCGCACTCTACCTCTTATTCCTACTATTCCCTTTCCGATTCCCTCCTCCGCGCTCCCCTCGCTCACCCTTCATACCACCGCTACACACACGCACGCACGCACGCACGCACGCACGCGCGCGCGCGCACGCACGCACGCACGCATGCACACGCACACATCCTAACCTCCCCCCACCCATCGTCACGTCACTCCTAGATCCCCTCGGCCCCTCGCTCTACATCTCATTCTGTCCACCTCCTTTTCTCTCGCTCTTTCCATCGCTATCACATCTTTCTACCGTCTCCATCTCCATCTCCGTCTCCATCTCCATTTCTATCTTCTTCTCTCCTACCTCCTTCCCATGTCCCTCTCCCTCCCTCTCTCTCTCTCTCTCTCTCTTTCTCTCTCTCTCTCTCTCTCTCTCTCTATCTCTCCCTCTATCTCTCCCCTCCCTCCCTCCCCTTCCTCTCCGCTCCGCCTGCCCACCTCGCAACCCTCGTCCACCGCGCCCCCGCCCCTCGCTCCCCTCTTCACTTCCCTTCTCCACCGGCCCCAATCACTCCACATCGCTCCAATCTCCCCCCCCCCTCCACTCATCCCGCTCTTCCCTTCTCGTCTTGCTCCCACACGCCCCTCGCTCCCCGTTCATACCACAACTCCCCATCCCCGCCCCTCGCTTTCCCTCTCACTCTATCTACCTCCCTCCTCCTCCATCTATCATCCCCATCTCATCTTTCCTCCCCTCTCCATCTTCATCTCCG
Organism: Chaetoderma sp. LZ-2023a; assembly: GCA_034401795.1. NCBI lineage: Eukaryota > Metazoa > Mollusca > Caudofoveata > Chaetodermatida > Chaetodermatidae > Chaetoderma > Chaetoderma sp. LZ-2023a. The sequence continues at coordinate 21,302,349 of CM067360.1, read as the reverse complement.
TCTCCCTGTCCCTCTCTCCCTCCCTCCCCTCCTCCCTTCCAACCGCTCTACTTGCTCCATCCCCTCGCAGCTCTCTCTTTCTCTCTCTCTCTCTCTCTCTCTCTCTCTCTCTCTCTCTCTCTCTCTCTCTCTCTCTCTCTCTCTCTCTCTTTCTCTCCCTCTCTCCCTGCCACCCCACTCCCTCCCCATCATCCCTATTAGTTATCAAGTTGAATATAAGTACTATAACGAAGCAACCGCTTCGCGTCAAATTAGTTTTAAAATATTTAAAGAAAGGGAAAATGGAAATAACAAATGATTTTTATTGGTAGTTTCATACAATATTAAATAAATTACCATCGGTAAAAATGGAAATGAATCGGAATTATTTTCGAAAAGGCATTTCCTAAATCTAGGAGTGCTTAACTTGGAACCAATTAGTGACGTACCTGCTACTTCGCACTCCGCCGCGTGTCAACTGTGTGTGCGGCTATAAGGAGTACTCAAACATAACAAAAGCAAACGTGAATATTGTAAAGTGTATGAATAGTATTCTCTATAAGCTACGATGTGTAGTGATTAACTCGCTACTGTTAATTCACTATTGATCCTTTTGAAAACAATATATTTGAAAGTCATTGTTTCTGGAGGAAGCAACGAGTTTCGGTCGAAATGATTTCAAAATACACTGCTGGTTTCCAAGGTCGCAACATGATGTCTACTGAATATTTCGAAATTCGGGTAACTGAATGTAGGGCCTTTCTCTGGAAACAATGGCTTTCAGTCAGATTGTTTTAAGATTAGACAGTATTTTACCTGTAGGAAGTAGTGGCTAATCAGCTTAACGCGAATGTGACTGAGATTATACGACCGTCTATAGGAGATATTATTTATTCTCTCGGCATACACCGGAGAGCACGGCACCACCTGCGTCACTAATTGGTTCCCGCCAGATTGACATAAATTGTATCTGTTTGTTTTCCTTAAATTATTCCGATTCATTTCTGTTTTTACTGGTGGTTATATGTTGTTTATTGTCTAAATCTATCATTCAAGAACATTTGTTAGTTCCCTTGTCCTTTCCTTTAACCGCTTAGCATACCCTGTATGGTTGTTTTGTTGCACATTGATAACCCATAGATGCCACATTTACGAATAGACGCATATACTGAGGCAAACCCATTCGGGGTTTTCTGAATGGAAGAAGGGAGTAAATCATGATAGCGTTCATAGACTGGAGAAATGCATCAGCATTTATCTAATAAAGCCGAATATATTTCTTTGTCAGGATGATAAAAGATTTAAAAAAAATATCATGCATAGTCCATGTGCGCAATATTATATCATCTGTACAGCTAATATAAAATGAGATGGCGCTTCCTTTAATTAATTTCTCCATGTATCTTTAATAATGTTATTAACTATTTTTGCAATCCGCCATCTTGATGTATTTATTGTATTATACATGTGTCGGTATGGGAAACGCCCGTTATAAGACATATGTCTTCCTGTGCTCCCATTTGAACAAAAATGCATTCTGTTTACACCAACAAACTGGAACATTAAACTCGACAGGGTCAATATTCTCAAAACAGCAGTAAAATCTACATGACTGAAACAGATACATATAACAATACAAGGTCTGGCTTGAATATGAACCAAGAAAAGGCCAAACAGAAACTGAGCCCGCAACATGAACGTCCGCGAGAAATCATAGATTGCAGTCCATCAAACTTCCGTTTTTGTTACAGTGTAAAATGTTTACGGATTTTTGCATTTTTTCCCCCATATTTTTGGGGATTTTCCGAGGATCACTTTCAATATTGTAGAATCATAGTGTATGATCACACCCTCACCTGTGCTAAATAAAATGTGAGCCAAATCGGACCAGTAGTTACCGAGATATCCTTATATCGGGACTCGTCCAGGTTCTTTTATCGGGTTCTTGTATATGGATCATGGTCAACGTCCGGAAATCCTTGTGTCCGGTACGTTCCTTCGTTGTGTTAAAGCAAGGATGCACGGACACACGCATGGATGCACGCACGTACACACACGCACACACGCATGAAGGCATGCGGGTAGACAGGTAGGCAGTCAGGCAAGCAACGGGCAGGCAGGCAGGTAGGCAGACGGGCAAGCAGACAGGCAGGCAGGTAGGCAGACAAATCTTCTTCCCCTTACGGGGTGAGGGAAATGACTAAGAATGTTCCAGAAGGTATTGCACACAATCCTTGCAACTAAATCAAGGCCTGCTGACATTGGGATGTCTATTGGATGGCAAAATTTTCCTTAAACTGTTCTCAAAATATTCAACAAGATTTTTTATGTTCCATGAAAACAGGAAGTTCTCCAACAAAAGCGCATTCTGACCACGAAGCGATCAATGATCTGCCGTATTCATAGTATATATGTACACACATATTTTGCTCGAAGTTTTGTGCAATGGAACAAACGTAGATCCATGTAGTTATTTACATTAGCAACCCGTTGAAACCTGAATTACAAGAATCTAAATTTCTAAGCTGTTGAATATTTTGAAACTAATCTGACAGGAACCTGTTCCTATTGGCAGCAGCAGCTCCAAGTCAAATTAATTTCAAAATCTTCAACGTAATATTAATTTTTTAAATTGTTAATGAGTTTTTTTAATTCTGTATTTCTTGTTCAAATGGTTAAATGTATTTTCCACAGAAAGGTTTTTCGGTCCGAAGAACAATGGAGGTATCCTAAATGTCACTCGAGTATCTGTTACCTCTGTTACCTCTTCCTCTCCTTGGACACAATGTTGGTGATGGTGGACCTCTCAGTACAAAACATTTATGAAAACACACATTGTGTGCCTCCAATAGCGAAAAAATAGATATTGGTCAATACTGAAGCAGTTTTCAGTCATTTATTTTCTAAATATTCGACATCTTTTAGGTGGAGTTCTAGTGAAATATAGATAGTGGTATTTTATTGTTGAAAGTCTCAGCGTTTATGATTACAGTATACATAGACTTCACTCTATAATAAAACACGGCCCATGAACCCAAGCAAATAACAGTATTGTATTAGAGGAATGGATGGGCGAGCGATTACTTCTTGTCAACATAACCACTCAAGTCTAGGAAAGAAACCGTGTGCTGTTGCACGGAAAATGAAATTGAAGTGGATTCTGCTGTAATAAATGCCGAAAAGACATTATGTTATTGAATAAGCAACATGCCATTTCATGATGTATTTTGGTAGTGTACGATAACCTTTCTCAGACTGTCAAGAAAAAATACCCTTTGAAACATGTGTGACAGGATTTAGTGAACCTCATGAGCAATGTAACTTGTCTTTCAAGTGCCAGTTTTAAGTGCCAGTTAAAATTTGATTAAAAGAAACGTCAGCAATATTAAAATTGGGCAAAAAGTTGTTCAGTCACGTATTCGTTGCCATTCTGTGCGACCCGTTTGATAACCTACATGTTTCTCGAATGAGTAACTCTTAATGCGATACGTTTGATTGCCGTATACAGGGGTCACAATTGTCCAATTGATGGGTTATCAATGTAAATATGCAGGCGCATGGAGGTCTGGTCTCTCGACTTGATGTGCAGTCTTCTCCAATACTACATCGCTGTAAAAATGATATATTTAACCGTTTGAAGCCCGAATGCCCAGAATATCAAATTCAATCTAAAACATTCTAAAACTAATTTGACATCGGTAGCAAAAGCTCCCAGCCATATTAACTTCAAACTATTCGAGCAAAATAGTTTTTACATTTTAAACTAATTTTCGTATTGGCCTTTCAGGTTCAAAACGTTAAGTGAGATTTCATACAACTAATGGAGGGATATGTGTTGTCACTCAAGTATCTGACGTCATAATCAAATACGCCACTTGTTGTACGACGTCACAACCAAATGTCGTGAGTCCGTCACCAACGGGGCAAATGCCCCGCAGGAAGTGGCAGAATGGCACGTCTTTAGAGAATTTACAAAAACTATTAATATTCTCTTGAATATTATGAAACTAATTTGACTTGGAGCTGGAGCTGACATTGGTAGCAATACCTCGCAATCAATTTAGATTCGACATATTCACCAAATTACCTGAATAGTTAACCTGCAATTGATATACCTGGAATTCAGTGTTCAAAGTGTTAGCATCAAACACGCACACACAAATTGGGTGAGCGTACACGTTGCCTGACAGAAACAAGAACCTCTTTATATATATATATATATATATATATATATATATATATATATATATATATATATATATATATATATATATATATATATATATATATATATATATATATATATATATATATATATATATATATATATATATATATATATATATATATATATATATATGTATTTAGACTACAGTATGAATAATATCAACTCTTTAGAACTGAATATGCTGGAACTCCAAACTAATTACCGAATTCGAGGGTCGTGGCATCAATGTGAAGGACATGTACCACATGTAGGCAAGCATCGAAGATGGGGAGCTGAATATCTTTCGACAAGATGACATAAGAATGTGATGGGTTTATTACGGAAAGTTGCGGGCGGGCGGGCGGGCGGGCGGGCGGGCGGGCGGGCGGGCGGGCGGGCGGGTGGACGGACGGACGGACGGCTAGACGGACGGACGGACGGACGGACGGACGGACGGACAGACAGACAGACAGGCAGGCAGGCAGGCAGGCAGGCAGGCAGGCAGGCAGGCAGGCAGGCAGGCAGGCAGACAGACAGGAAATGATAATAACATATTCGTCTCTTAGTGATAATACGAGACACCTTTCATTTTTATGCACATACTTATAGCATTCGAGACACCTTTCATCTTTCTGTCACAATGCATTGGATAATGCCTTATCACATCTGACCCAGAGCATCAGTGTTTTCTGGTGCATCGAGGCTTGAAGACGTCACCATTCAGCATATGTCTGACATCGTTAGTCAGCCAGGGGAACATTCAAGTGAGAATTCTTCGGGTTATCGTTCATATACTGAACCAAATAAGTTTAGCAATTCTGTACAAAGAATGAAATAAATACAATCTCATGAAATATGTATTTTATTTAGTCACATTATTTCATTGACAGAGCATTTCTTAATGAGAATATCAATTCATTTTTGTCACAATATCAACGTTGCTCCTTTAATGTCACTTTATTTAGCGCAGGGGTCGAAGCGCAAAAATGGTGGCAACGTTTCAATAATGTGTGTGACCACCTCCGGCATTCATAATGGCAGTACAACGTTTTCTCATGCTTCTGATGAGACGATTGATCTCAGGAACTGTACTAGCGTTCCATTCCTGAATCAGAGCAAGTTCAAGGTCACGGACATCATGAATATTGGGATGGTTTTCTCGTACCCTACGACCAAGAATGTCCCACGCATGCTGAATAGGCGATAAGTCATGTGACCTTGTTGGCCAGTTTAACACCTGAACATTGTTCCTCTGAAGAAGTTCAGTGGTAAGCCTAGCCGTATGTGGTCGCGCATTGTCCTGTTGAAACAAGAAGCCCGGATGCTGCTGCATAAATGGAATGATAACCGGTGTGATAACTTCGTTACAATAACGCGGAGCATTCAGGTTTCTATGAACGATAACAAGATCTGTTTTTCCTGTACCATGAATCCCTGCCCACACCATGACGCTGCCACCATGCCGGGTGATGTCGTCAGCCTGATACCGTTCTCCTACTCTCCTCCATACGCGGCACCTACCATTTGCAAATTGCACATAGAATCTAGATTCATCCGTAATTAACGTGTTATTCCATTGTGCAAGGCGCCAGTGCTGGTGAGTTCGGGCCCATCTTAAACGTTTCTGAATGTGATGTGCTGTTAGTGGAACTGCAACGACCGCATAATCCAACGGCATGGAGACGGTTTCGAACAGTTTGTGCGTGAACTCTAGTGCCAGTGGCATTATGCAAATTCATGGCTAAACGTGGCGCGCTTTCGAATCTGTGACGTCGAGATGACGTCACTAAATACCGATCTTCCCTTTGGGTTGATGCTCGTGGTCTACCAGAACGTGGTCGATCCCGAACTTGTCCAGTCCGTTGGCGGAGACGAGAAATGGTACTGGCATGCACATTGAATTGCCGCGCAACGTCGCGAACGCGTTGGCCAGCGCTAAGTCTTCCCATTGCTTCATGACGCTGATTTTCAGGTAAACCTGGACGGCGACCCATGTTGACATGCGAAAGTTTTGCGGTTGTTTTCAGTTCAAACTGGTTACCTGATTGGAAATGTGATGTCATTTCACACGTGCTGCAGGGGAATTTCGACCAGGAAACACAAAGTGCACTAGCACGTGCAGTGCAAATACAGGCAGGACAAGCGAGTAAAGAAGTTGATTTCATGACAAACAATGAGTGACCATTTTCCGTCAAAAACAAAGCAATATTGAACACGCTAGCTTGCATATTCTTTATATGATAGGCAAAAATCCAGGATTGCTAAGCTTTTTTGGTTCAGTATAAATACATCATAATTATATCTGCATCTGCATCCTGACCATTTCAACATCGCAGACAACGTACGATGGATTGATGTACGGAATAGCATCTCTTATCGTGACTTTCAATAAAAACTACATAAAGCTGACACTGTATGGGCCAGCGAAAATTGCTCTCTAATAACAGGCGTATTGTAAACCATTTTGATCTGATAGAGAATATTTATGGTCTGATTATGTCATACGGCCACCAGTTTCAGGAAAGTTAGTACTCAAAAGCAGCTGGTCGGTATAAACAGTGTTGACTTTATTACAAATGCTTACCAACAATACTCCAGTAAAGCTATTTAATATTTAACAGATTTAAAACTAACACCACTTATCGCCATGTAAGCTAGAATCGCAAGCCGGCGTTATAGTATTTATTAAAGCCATTCATTTTAATTTAGATCATATCGCGTGGTTCATTTACTATAGGAATTGAGAAGCAATTTCGTGGAAACAAGGACTTTAATCACTTTCAAGGATCGATATGAACCATGATGCGAAGAACACTCCCCTCCCCGCTCCCACCCTACCGCATCCACCCCCACCAACATCTGATTGATTGTGTGCAACGTGTGCGCTATGATAGACAGCTCGCATGGCAAAGCAATTATGCTTCCTTAAGAATGACACTAATATGTCTAAAAGTTGAGAGATTTACAATTTAGTAAGAATAAGCAGCAATAGCTCCCAGTCAAATTTGTCTCAAAATATTCAACAGCTTACTTGTATAGTTACCCTGATATTTTGATTCTGGGAATTCAGGGTTCGATCGAATTGGATCTATTATACTTGGATCTGTCCTATAAATATGGCCACCATAGCGGGCAATTGCAGCTAGACGATTTTAAGATCTAACCATGCAATGTGTTGCATGATTCAATTATCTCTCCTTTTCTTCCTAATTCTCCGAAGGTATCGAATGCCTATCCCCGCATAATCCGCGTGTAAGCCTATTAAGAAAATATGATGAAGCAACTCGATATATGCGAGCCTGTAGACCAGGAACAAACTGTGTGGTGTGGTGAACATAGGCATAGGCTCGAGTTAGACATGTCTCCTTGTCAAGTGACAGCTGAGTAACGAAAGCGGCATAAAATATTGACAATAAATGGGTCATGTACACGAGTGTGGCTTAAGGAATGGAAAATTCTCTTATTTTTATTTCACCGTGAACGCAGCACACTATCTGATGATGATGTGCAGATATCTCTTGAAAATGTCTGCTTTATGTAATTATAGAATGGAATCTGTCTGAATTTACCACCCTATTCTACATCTCATGCGACAGATAGGATCTTTTGAAGACAAAGCTAGTGTCTGAATTAGAGTCATATCGGTTCTTATTTAATCCAGCAACACTAAGCATTGGATTTTCCTGCAAATGTCCGTATCAAACATGGCAGTATTCGTGTAGGCTTGTGCAGAGATAGCGGATACTTTATCAAAACTTGATGTATATTAAAGAAATTTAATACAGTCTAGTAATCTCTACGGTTTCTGCACTGATTCCGAAAATTAGTTGTCCTTTTCTCACATATTCCGGTTCACGTGTAGTGCAGATAGCTCAGCGAGGGAAAGGCATTACGTGCAAAGATCATATAATCATGTACACCCTGCAAAAATCTTGTATAGCAAAATTATCCAGGCAAAGGACATGGATAGCGAATAATTCCATTTTAATCTATTTTCATTGGCATTTGTGTTTAACTATGCATCCTTCCCTTCCTTTACTGTATTATATCGGACAACTAATACAACGACACGGCATCTACAATGCATATAACAAATATATAACAAACAATAACTATGATCCGCCAGACAGCGGGCCAGAGCTGTCAGATAACACACTAATCTATAGGGCAATCCCAGGCCAGCTTTTGTGGCAATTTCACATGTTTATTTGTAATGTTCCTCACGAATGTTCGCATCTTGGATTAGTTAGGGAGGATTTACAAGCATTAATCGCGTGAATCTAGACACTGCTTGATTATCTCTCAAAGTGAATATATTTGAATTCATCTTCTCCATGCCGAATTATGGTCACGTATAAAAATTGTTAATGAGCTTTTGAATTCAGTATTTCTTGTTCAAATGGTTAAATGTAAACGAACGAACTACTCCCTATACTCCCTACTCCCACTTCAGACATGCACCACAGCAGTTGTTAAACTTACAAAAAGATGTAGGTTTATGTTGCTGCTGTCTATGAAGCACATAAATGTCTTTTAAAAATACCACCTCCAATATTATCACCAGCCCTTCATCAAGAAGTTCTTACAGAATCTCAGCATTTTCATGTCATCACAGATTTACGGTGTGATGTAATCTACCCAGTGAAATCCTTATTATGCTTGAATAAAATTCACTGCCAACTAAATCACACTTATTGCGCTGTCTGTCTATTGTCCCGTTGCTAACAACTCTAGATCTTTTAGTTACTTTTTCTTCATCAGTTGTCCGAGAGCACAATGTGGCTAAAGGTTATTGTTGCTACATGCAACAAAGAGTTTCAGAAAACCCTTTCACATTAAAGAGCAATTTCTATTATTAATGTCATGTGTGCAAATGTGATTTCTATATATCATTAGAAAAATGGAGCTTAAAAATTAATGCGGTTTTACATCCTGGGCAAATTGGCTCGCTGATGAGAGAATTACAAATAAGATTGAAATTAATCCAACACAGGAGAGTTAGGCTTATGGCCCAAACCAGAACAAATACCAGGAGTGGGCGAAGACAAGTTTATTATGCAATATGTTCTATAATAGCAGCTGTTCAAATCAATAAGCCAAACATTTTAAAACGCCGTATAGAACAAGCCATAGCTAGAGTTAGAAATAACCTTATCCCATAATCTCTATGATGCATAGAACGCTCGGACACGTACATTGCAAACTAATTAAAGCAACAAGAAGTCCCAGCTTCAGCGGGAATGTTAATAATTAATATTGAGCAGCTATAAAACGTGCCACACTAAACTATGAACTAACTAAACTATAATAATACACCTAAATATCCTTGATAATAACCATCTGAGAGGAACGGGTGGGAATTAACATGGTGACCGTTAAGGGCAACAAGATGAAACTGCATCTAACTTATTTACAGGTGGCTCCCCGCTTCCTATTTCCACCATTCTGGTTGCATAATTCAAATGATATACCAATCAGGTGCGAGGAAGCTCATCATCAGGTGTCAGGCCAAGCACTAGCCATAAAACACAGGAAAGCCCGTTGATTACAGCTTGGTCTCCGGTCTGCCTGACCAGGCCATCAATGGCTCATTGTTTAAATGTCTAACATGACCGGGAACCAGATTGGATACACAGCCGCCATCAATTAACCCTTCTCTGACCGCAGCAATTAAAGAACTACCCTCTGTATTAATGTGCAGTTATTGAAAATTATAACCACATTAATTAATGTTTTGTTGAAAAATTATCAGCAGAGGAAGAGAATAATGGAGGGTTCTCGCTGCGGATTCATTTTCTGATCAGAATATAATGCATTCAAGCCAAAGATTATGTGAAATGCAACATGTATACATCAGCGGGAATGTATTTTATTTACATGGCTGAATCAAATCTAGTCAAAATACAGTGAATGTAATCGAGTTAGAATTCTTTCTTTAGAGAGGATTTGTAATATCTGGTTACCGAGGTTGCTAATGTTTAGACATGGATAAGAGTCTACAGTGAAGATGTGCTATTAGATTGAACTCATGGCAAATATAATGCTGTCAGACATAGGTCAGATGTTGATGGTTACATGTCAGATGATGATGGTTGCAGGTCAGATGATGATGGTTACAGGTCAGGTGATGATGGTTTCAGGTCAGATGATGATGGTTGTAGGTCAGATGATGATGGTTGTAGGTCAGATGATGATGGTTTCATGTCAGATGATGATGGTTTCATGTCAGATGATGATGGTTACAGGTCAGGTGATGATGGTTACAGGTCAGGTGATGATGGTTTCATGTCAGATGATGATGGTTACAGGTCAGTTGAAGATGGTTACAGGTCAGGTGATGATGGTTACGGTCAGGTGATGATGGTTACAGGTCAGTTGAAGATGGTTACAGGTCAGTTGAAGATGGTTACACGTCAGGTGATGATGGTTACGGTCAGGTGATGATGGTTTCATGTCAGATGATGATGGTTACAGGTCAGTTGAAGATGGTTACAGGTCAGGTGATGATGGTTACGGTCAGGTGATGATGGTTTCAGGTCAGTGATGATGGTTTCAGGTCAGATGGTGATGGTTACAGGTCAGATGATGATGGTTTCAGGTCAGATGATGATGGTTACAGGTCAGATGGTGATGGTTTCAGGTCAGTTGAAGATGGTTACAGGTCAGGTGATGATGGTTACGGTCAGGTGATGATGGTTTCAGGTCAGTGATGATGGTTTCAGGTCAGATGGTGATGGTTACAGGTCAGATGATGATGGTTTCAGGTCAGATGATGATGGTTACAGGTCAGATGATGATGGTTACAGGTCAGTTGAAGATGGTTACAGGTCAGGTGATGATGGTTACGGCCAGGTGATGATGGTTTCAGGTCAGGTGATGATGGTTTCAGGTCAGATGGTGATGTTTACATGTCAGATGATGATGGTTACAGGTTTGATGATGATGGTTGCAGGTCAGATGATGATGGTTGCAGGTCACATCTCCAATCACTAATTCCCCAGACAACAATATTCAAGGTCAAACATGATGTGACATTAGTTAATGTGCTGAGACAGGTAGGCATTAACTTATTCATTAGAATGGAGTAGATATGTGAATGGAGGTTCTATGTCGTTGTCGTTACACGTGGTGTTATGATCTATCTCTATGTAGTTATGGCACTTTGAATCTGTGAGGAGTAATAGCGTAAATTGCGCTTTCGAAGTTGTAGACAACATATCTTAAAGAATAATGTCTGATGGTTCTTGCATTCACTCAGTATATCATTCCATGTAGTATATGAATTATCCATTTGGGATATATAATCTGGGCGTTACTTTCTGCCGCATCCGAGACAAGATCGATCGATGATTTCACTGATATCATGTCAAAGCGGCTTTACACTGGATGAAGCCGGGCAGACATTGTACGCGCTCAATGTATGCTTGTGTCAGTAGTCATGTTCAAGCATTTGGATTTCCGCAAACTGGAGATTGACATGCCACGAGCCTTCTACACAATTAAACGCTCAAAAATCCTAGATTACTACGCCAGGCCAGTTGCAATGAAATTGAGCTACGACTAGTGAGACTACTGCTTGCAGACACAAAGCGTAGAATACAAGTCATGGCATGGAAGTATGCAGAGTTTTAAAACACCGACCGACTCCTTACATGGAATTGGTCTTTTCACCAGCTACCTTGCTGCTGCATTGAAATATGTGCGTGAAAATTCCACAAGACACCCGCACACACCCGCACACACCACAACCCCCAACCCCCCTCCCACCCCACACCCCCTCCCCCCCCACCCCCACCCACCCCCACCCCACCCCACCACCACCCCCACCCACCCCACCCACCCCACCCACCCCCCACCCACACCCCCCACCGACCCCACATATATATGTTTAAATGTACACTCAAGGGCCTATACAACGCCTCATGCATACCCTTGACGCTGTATAGGTTAACAGCTGGGCATCTCCAAAGGAAGCTCTAGGTAAACTTGATGCCTGTCACCACAACCACATCCCCCCATCACTCCATAACGACGGCCAGACAGCATAAGTTCCAATGATGCGCTATACATGATGTGTACTATATTGCCATGATCCGTAAAAGTCACTCAGCAAAGATGGTCCATGTTTGGCCATGTACTAAAGAACGCCAGAAACTACACCAGAACAGAGAGTCTTAGAATTCGCACTACTTGGAGTTTGAGCTAGCTTGGAGTTTGAGTGAGAGTACGGCAATACATAAAGCTGGTAAAGGAATCCTACAGGGAACTATTATATGCTCTTGAATGAAAAATGTATATAATAATCAACATATAGCCCCGAGTAAAAAAAGAAATAAATCAGAATAGTTAGATAAAGCGGCTAAATACCATTTACGTCACTCTGGGGGGGAACCAATTAGTGACACAGCTGGACCTGTGCGCTCTGGTGTAAGCGGAGCGAATAAATAACACCCGTTATAGCCGAATAAATAATACCCGCCTATAGTCGGTCGTATAAGCTCAGTTATATTCACGCTAAGCTGAGTAGCCACTACTCCTGCAGGTAATACACCGTCTAGTTTCAAAACAATTTGACTGAAAGCAGATGTTTCCAAAGACGGGATCTACATTCAGTCACACGAATTTCAAAATATGCAGTCGGCATCATATTGCGACCTTGGAAACCAGCAGTGTATTTTGAAATCATTTTGACCGAAACTTGTTACTTCCACCAGAAAAAGTGACTTTCAAATATAACGTTTTCAAAACTATCCATAGTGAATTATCAGTAGCCAGTTAATCGCTCTACATCGGCGCCCATAGAGAATTCTATCACACTGCTTACAAAACTATATTTCGGTGTGCTTTCGTTATATTCAGATAGGCCTACGGCGGAGTGCGAAGCACTAGCACGCTCACTAATTGGCTCCAAGTTGAGTGCCCCCATATTCAGTAAATGCCTTTTCTCAAATAACCCCGATTCATTTCCATATTTTACCGATGGTACTTTATATAATATTGTATGAAATTACCAATAAACATTATTTTCTTGTTTCCCTTTTCCATTCCTTTAAGCTCGCTGCGAAGTGACCTCAAGAAAACAGGACTCGGTACACTCAAATTAAGAATGTATCTGAGGAAGCTAAAGTCTTTGGCTGAGGACAAGACACAGTGGCCAAATGAAAAGAAGGACTGAGTGCAGCTGTAGGATGTTTCCACTACCACAACCGCATCCAGTTTGACCTATTACCCGCCAATCTCTAGCTAAGCTCCACCCGCTCACTGTCTGTGTTGGGAGCAATCGATCCACAGACTCTCTAAATCTGAATTACCAGGAGGCTATACAGATAAGCTGTTGATTTTTTTTAACCAATTTGACTCGGTGCTGTTGCTGCCTATAGTATCACGAGGGAGCAGTCAAATTATTTTCAAAATATGCAACAGAATGTTTATTAAATAGTAAAGACATACAATTTGTACAACATGATGAACTAGTAAGCGCTTAAGACGGACTAAATCGAGTCATTCATGACGAAATTGACTATGATGTCAGCCTATATGTCACGTAGCTGATCAGGACGTCATACGATTGACTAAGAAAAAAGATTCCTCTATTTTGAATAAACCAGAATATAATATCGTTTATTTAAATTTGCATATTCTGGTTCCATATTCAGATCACCAACTCTATGAAGTACCCATTTTCGTCATCCACCAATGATGCTCACCAAAGGCAGATTTTACGGGATTATGCTGACGTGTTTAACCCTCAAGCAATCTATGATTATATTCGCCATGACAGTGTGTTTGAAATATATCCAGTTGTTTGAAAGGTTAAACTCTTCCAATTTTCTGATGGACAACTGTTCATCTTCAAAGAAATGAATACTCACTTACCCTGGAGACATGCTAACAAATGCTTTATTATCCTCGCGAGAGTATTTCAATTGACTTTGGCTGGCCGTATAATCTGCATTACAAACACCTGAACAAAAGCAATCAACATTACCCACACCCAACCAATAGTCTATTGCATTGACTTCTTCATGTAGATGTTGTAATTGTAAATGATACAGACTAACGGACATATATAGACAGCTAGGTATTCATACATGCAATCGTCATTGTAAAACTACAAATATGGCTCACATCTACCGAGGTACTCTCTCTCTTTCTCTTTCTCTCTCTCTCTCTCTCTCTCTCTCTCTCTCTCTAACACACGTGTCATGCG